>JAEVFF010000810.1:0-140334 GCA_018901945.1 Pugionium dolabratum | reverse complement strand
CCTGGTTGGTTGTAATGATCAAAGATATGATCCCTTCTTCTCTCCCAATCTAGGTAAGCCTCGGGGTCTACTTTTCCTGCTGCAAAACTTGGAGGAGTTAGCTTAACATCAGGATGAGTTACCTGGTTATAGGCGTGTTCATCTCCATCCTCATGATGTCTAGGAGGCATTCTTGGTCTCTGGTGAAGACCATATGGCTCAAAGCCATCATCTTCTGCCTCTGGTTGCCGTGGAGGTCCTCTCGGCCTATGGTGATAGTTATGAGGTCGTGTGTCTTCATCTCCATCTGGCTGGGGTTCCTCCTGTTCGTGCCGTGTCCTAAGGTGCTTAGGACCCTCAGGACGGTCTTGCTCAGCTCTCAGGTGCCTTATGGCCTAGAATCTCACAGGCCTCTCCACACGCTCCAATCTCTCGCCTATGGATGCGAGTTGTGTTTGGAGTGTGGTGAACATGGCCATCATGGCCACGACTGCATCTCTATTTTCTTCTCCCATTGCGTACTACAAGGAAGAAAACAAGTTATGCTACTCCGAAATTGTTAGGAGGGTTTTCTTTTTATAAGGGATTCGAAAAAATGCAAAAAGGAAAATTCTAAGGAATGGAAAATTGAATATAAGGATATTCGAATAAAAGGAAATTTTCTTGACAACTATTGCTAGCTGTCCAATTCGAAATCTTTTTGGTATTTTTCCTATTTTCTTTTCTTTTTTTTTCTTTTTAATTTAACTTAAAATAATGGAAATATGAATTAAACAAAAAGGAAAACGTGAATGGCAATGCAAAAGAGAATCTAAACCCTAGTGATACACGTAGAAGGCTAGATGCACTCGGTTTTGAGTTTGATGTTATTTTTTTGGGTTTTCTTGAATGCGACTTAAACTAATGCAAGAACTAAAAACAAAACAAGCTAAAGGATAGAAACAACCTGGTTTAGGAGCTTTGAGCTCTGATACCAAAATGATACAAGCCTTGATTCAAGGATGTATGCGCGTGGGCTGTTTGGAGAAGTTTAGGTTAGAAACTCGACATTAGACTTCTTGGATAGGCGTGTTTGGGTTGGTATTCAATGGAAAGGTGAAGTTAACCACACGAGGGGTGATCAAACTCGTGATAAATCACAAACTTAGAGCTAGGAGGGCTGGTCTCAACTAGATTCTAAGCGCACAAGATTCTTGAGAGAAAACTTGTTGGGGAAAAAGTTCTATCTTTATTAATATCAAAAAGGTTGTCGAACTACAATGCTGGAAGGAGCCTTATTAATATGCTCGACAGCTTGACCTTCTAGGGTCGACACAAATAAAGAAAGGAAAGTTTACAAAAGTGCACAAAAGGAAAAGATACAAAAGTGCATAACCGAAAAAGGACCTATTCCTAAAATGTTCTTGACTCAAAAATGTAAAGAATCTAGATCCTACCCTGCAAAACAGAAAGAGGCATATATTCGAATTGAAACTTACCTTAACTTACCTCATGGCCAAGAAATGGAAGGTGGCCGTCCTTGTGGCATGCACGCGCCTTGCTCCTAGTCTTCGACTTGGAGTAGGGTTAAGAATCTTTGGGCCCTGACCTCTCTTGCCACTAAAGCCCAAGTCTTTGATGTCCCTTGTATTGTTGAGAAGCCTTTGGACTCTACTTTGCACTTCTGGCCCATTGTCCTTAGTTGATCTTCCTCTAGGAGCTTATCGACCCATAAGATGAATTTGTGGAAGAGTGCCCTTGATCTGCTTCTTGTCATCGCTCCTGGTTGTACCACTGGTGTAGATACTTCCTCTAGATGCATGTCCTGAAGCTGATAGCTTATCTGGTCCGAGTTTCCTTGTGTGGAAGTTGAATTGCTCGTGCATTCGGCTGGATCGGCTGTACCGGCTGGAATGTGCGAGGTACTGGTCAAGATGCCTTCAGGGCCGGCCAAGTTGATCCCGGAGTCGGTGGCATCACCAAGGGGACCGGCGGTGTCATCCACGTCACCACCAAGTGTGCCAGAAGCTTGGGCCTCTCCGCCAGCAATGCTGACCGGTCTGGTCCTATTGGTCGAGGGTCCGGCGGTACTGCTTGGTCCGGCAGACGTGCCAGATGGTCCGGCTGTCTCGGACAAGCTTCCTGGTCGGCCAGTCTCGTCTCCGGGCTGGATGTACGACCTGATGTCCTCATCAATAAGGATGGTCCTGACTTTGCTGAGAGCTACAAGTAGTGTGGCATAGGGAGTTATGGCAAGTTCTACATCCATGATGGGTTCTTGTTTCGAGAAAGAAGGTTGTGCATACCAAAAGGATCTCTACGAGAGCTTATCACCCGAGAAGCTCATGGAGGAGGTCTTATGGGCCACTTTGGTTTTGACAAAACACTAGCAGTGGTCAAGGAGCACTTCTACTGGCCACACATCAAGAGGTCAGTAGAAGCCCATTGTGCAAGGTGCAACACTTGCAAGAAGGCAAAGTCCCGAGTGCACCCCACGGGTTGTATCTCCCTCTGCTTATACCTACACATCCATGGGTGGACATTTCTATGGACTTTGTTCTAGGTCTGCCAAGATCAACCACAAAGTTGCTATCTTTGTAGTGGTGGACTGATTCTCCAAGATGGCACATGTCATCCCATGTGCCAATGTTAATGATGCCACGCAAACAGCCGAGCTGTTCTTCAGGGAGATAGTACGACTTCATAGAGTGCCAAGGACCATCGTGTCAGACAGAGACATCAAATTTCTCAGCCATTTCTGGAGGACCCTCTGGAGGAAGCTAGGCGCGAAGCTGCTCTTCTCTACCACCTGCCATCCTCAAACCGATGGCCAAACGTAAGTAGTCAACCGGACATTGTCGACTCTTCTCAAGACCACACTAGGGAAGAACCTCAAGACATGGGTAGAGTGCCTGCCATTCATAGAGTTTGTGTACAACCGAGCAGTGCATTCAGCCACAAAGAAGACCCCTTTTGAAGTGGTCTACGGCTTCAACCCTCAAACACCTTTGGAGCAAACACCACTGCCATCAGCAGAGATGACCAACCTCAATGGAGCATCTAAGGAAGAGTTCATAAAGAAGATACACAAGAAGGTAGCAGAGAACTAGGAGAAGAGGACTGGGCAGTACGTGACTCACGCCAAAACGGGGAGAAGAGAGATGATTTTTCAACCAGATGATTGGGTGTGGCTACACCTACGGCAAGAGAGGTTCCCTAACATAAGGAAATCCAAGTTGGCCCCAAGAGGAGATGGAACATTCAGAGTACTGGAGAGGATCAACAACAACGCCTACCGGATCGAGCTTCCAGGTGAGTTTGATGTGTGTAACACATTCAATGTGACTGATTTAGCTCCTTTCCTTGTAGATGAGCCAGTTTTGAGGTCAAAAGCTACTGAAGAGGGGAGGGAATGATGAGGGCATCAGATCGTCTGGCCGGCCAGAGGACCAAAATGGCTGACCGGAATGCTTGCCCAAGACAGCCGGGCTATTTGGCGCGTCTGCCAGCCCATGCGATACCGCCGGCCCCACGACCTACCGGGCCTGGCCGATCAATATTTCTGGCAGAGAGGCCTAAACCTCTGGCCCAACTGGCGGTGACGTAAATGACACCACCGGCCCAACTGGCGGTGATGTGAATGACACCACCAGCACCACTGGTGACGCCGCCGGCTCAGGAATCAATCTGGCCAGCTCCGATGACAACTCGGCCAGCACCTCGCACAGTCCAGCCGATCCAGCCGATTGTACAACCATTTCCACATCTACACAAGGGGACTCGGATCAGCTAAGCTACCAAATTCAAGGCATGAACCTGGATGAAGTTTCTACACCAGTGGTGCCACCAGAAGCCATGACAAGGAGAACAAGGGCACTCTTCCACAAGTTCAGTTTGTGGGTAGACAAACTCCTAGAAGATGATCGACCAGGAGCATTGGGCCAAGAGTACAAGGAAGAGTCCAAAGGCTTCTCAAAATTGCAACAGACTCCAGAGACTTGGGCTTTCGTGGCAAAAGAGGTCAGGGTCCAACAATTCATAACCCTACTCCAAGTCAAAGAGTAGGAGCTAGGCGCGTGCATACCACAATATCGGCCACCTTCCATTTCTTGGCCGAAAGATAAGAATGGTAAGTTTTCCTTTATATACTTGCCTTTTCTGTTTTGCAGGGTAGGAATTAGAAGTTTTACATTTTTGAGTCAAGAACAATTTAGCTAGTAGTCCTTTTTCGGTTATTTCCTTTTTGTAAATTTCCTTGTGCACTTTTGTAACTTTTCCATTTTTTTTTGAGTCGACCCTAGAAGATCAAGGCTGCCGAGCATATTAATAAGGCTCCTTCAGCATTGTATTTTGACAACCTTTTTGATATTAATAAAGATAAACATTTTTCCTAAGAGTTTTTCTCCTAAAGCTCTTGCGGTTAGAACCCTAGTTGAGACCAACCCTCCTAGCTTCTAAGTTGTGATTTATCACGACGTTCATCACCCTTCGTGTGGTTCACTTCACCTGTCCATCTAATACCCACCAGAAAACCCCCCATCCAGAAGCTTAAGACCGAGTTTCTCGCCTAATCTTCTCCAAGCAGCCCACGCGTGTTACGGCCTTGATTCAAGGCTTGTATCAGAACACCACGACTAGAACCTGCCACAGAATGCTGAAAATGAAGCTCAAGGAGCTGGAGGTCAGAATTAGAATGCATGGAGAGCAAGAGGTCCAATGCACCCACAAAGGCCTCCGCGAGTGATCGGGACTTTTGATAAGCCAAACGTATATGAGTACCTGATACAAGCCTTGATTCAAGGCTGTAACACTCGTGGACTGGTCGGAGAAGATTAGGCAAGAAACTCGGCCTTAGGCTTCTAGATGGGGGTTTTCTGGTGGGTATTGGATGGAGAGGTGAAGTGAACCACACGAGGGGTCTTGTGATAAATCACAACTTAGAAGCTAGGAGGACTGGTCTCAACTAGGGTTCTAAGTGCAAGAGCTTTAGGAGAAAACTCTTAGGAAGAAAGTTCTATCTTTATTAATATCAAAAAGTTGTCCAACTACAATGCTGAAGGAGCCTTAATAATATCCTCGGCATCTTGACCTTCTAGGTTCGAACCAAATTAGAAAAATGGAAAAGTTACAAAAGTGCACAAGGAAAATTACAAAAAGGAAATAATCGAAAAAGATAAATACCTAAATTGTTATTGAGTTAAAAAATGTAAAACTTCTAATTCCTATCCTGCAAAACAGAAAAGGCAAGTATATAATTGAAAACTTACCATTCTTACCTTTCGGCCAAGAAATGCAAGGTGGCCAACCTTGTGGTATGCACGCCCCTATCTCCTAGTCTTCGACTTGTAGTAGCGTTATGAATTGTTGGGCCCTGACCTCTTTTGCCACGAAAGCCCAAGTCTCTGGAGTCCTTTGCAATGTTGAGAAGCCTTTGGACTCTTCCTTATACCCTTGGCTCAATGCTCCTTGTCGATGATCTTTTAGGAACTTGTCTACCCACAAACTGAACTTGTGGAAGATTGTCCTTGTTCTGCTCCATGTCATGGCTCCTGGTGGCACCAATGGTGTTGAGACTTCATCGAGGTTCATGCCTTGAAGCTGGTAGCATAGCTGATCCGAGTCTCTTTGTGTAGATGTGGAAATGGTGGTGCAATCGGCTGAATCGGCTGGACTGTGCGAGGAGTTGGCCGAGTTGTCATCGGAGCCAGCCAGATTGATTTCAGAGCCGGTGGGGTCACCAGTTGGGCCGGCGGTGTTTTTCACGTCGCCTACAGTTTGGCCGGAGGTTTAGGCCTTTTCGCCGGAAAAGTTGGCCGGCCCGGCCCGTCTTATCATAGGGCCGGCGATACCGCTTGGGCCGGGAGACGCGCCAAATGGCCTGGCTGTCTTGGGCAATAATTCTGGTCGGCCATTCTGGTCATCTGGCCGGCCAGAAGATGTGATGCCCTCATCATCCCCTCCCCCTTCAGTAGGTTTTGACCTCAAAACTGGCTCATCTGCAAGGAAATGAGCTAAATCAGTTACATTGAATGTGTTAGACACATTAAACTCACCTGGAAGCTCAATCCGGTAGGCGTTGTTGTTGATCCTCTCCAGCACTTTGAATGGTCCATCTCCTCTTGGGGCCAGCTTGGAACTCCTTAGGTTGGGGAACCTCTCTTGCCGTAGGTGTAGCCATACCCAATCGCCTAGTTGAAAAATCATCTCTCTTCTCCCCTTGTTGGCATGAGTCACGTACGGCCTGGTCCTTTTCTCCAGGTTCTCTGCTACCTTCTGGTGTATCTTCTTGATGAATTTTGCCTTGGATGCTCCATTGAGGTTGGTCATTTCTGCTAGTGGTAGTGGTGTTTGCTCTAAGGGCGTTTGAGGGTTGAAACCGTAGACCACTTCAAAAGGGGTCTTCTTTGTGGCTGAATGCACTGCTTGGTTGTACACAAAATCTATGAATGGTAGGCACTCCACCCATGTCTTGAGGTTCTTCCCTAGTGTGCTCTTAAGAAGATTCGACAAGGTCCGGTCGACTACTTCAATTTGGCCGTCAGTTTTGAGGATGGAAGGTGGTAGAGAACAGCAGCTTCGTGCCTAGCTTCCTCTAGAGGGTCCTCCAGAAGTGGCAGAGAAATTTGGTGTCTTTGTCTGACACAATGGTCCTTTGCACTCCATGAAGCCGTACTATCTCCCTGAAGAAAAGCTTGGCTGTTTGCATGGCATCATTAACATTGGCACATGTGATGAAATGTGCCATGTTGGAGAATCGGTCCACTACTACAAAGATGGCATCTTTGTGGTTGATCTTGGGCAGACCTAGAACGAAGTCCATGGAAATGTCCACCCATGGGTGAGTAGGTATGGGCAGAGGGAGATACAACCCATGAGGGTGCACTTGGGGCTTCGCCTTCTTGCAAGTGATGCACCTTGCACAATGGGCTTTTACTGACCTCTTGATGTGTGTCCAGTAGAAGTGCTCCTTGACCACTGCTAGTGTTTTGTCAACACCAAAGTGGCCCATAAGACCTCCTCCATGAGATTCTCGGGTGATAAGCTCTCGTAAAGATCCTTGTGGTATGCACAACCTTCTTTCCAGGAACAAAAACCCATCATGGATGTAGAACTTTCCATGACTCCTTGTGCCACACTCCTTGTAGCTCTCAGAAAAGTCAGGATCATCCTTATACAGGTCCTTGATGTGCTTGAATACTAAGATCTTTGCTTCCATGGTAGATACCAAAGCAAACCTCCTTGATAGTGCATCAGCTACCACATTATCCTTGCCCTTCTTGTACTTGATGACGTAAGGGAAGGCTTCTATAAACTCCATCCACCTGGCATGTCTGCTCTTGAGATTGGTTTGCCCTCTGAGGTGTATGAGAGTCTCGTGATCAGTGTGGATCACAAACTCCTTGGACAACAAGTAATGTTGCCAAGTCTCCAAGGCTCGGACTAGGGCGTAGAGCTCCTTGTCGTAGGTGGGGTAATTCATTGAGGCCCCACCTAACTTCTCACTGAAGTATGCCACTGGCCTTCCTCCTTGGGTTAGTACTGCTCCTATGCATATTCCAGAGGCATCATACTCCACTTCAAACGTCCTGTTGAAGTCGGGCAGGACTAGCACTGGTGCATGCGTGAGGCTGTCCTTCAAGGCCTGGAATGCCTTCTCTTGAGCTTCTCCCCAGCTAAACCCCACGTTCTTTTTCAGTACTGCTGTCAGTGGTGAGGCAATGCTGCTGAAGTTGGGCAGGAATCTTCTGTAGAAGCTGGCCAGACCGGGGAAGCTCCTCACTTCGCTGATGTTGCTCGGTGTTGGCCACTCTTGTATGGCTCGAATCTTTTCTTCATCAACCTGTAAGCCTTGTGAACTTACAACAAAGCCTAAGAAAACAAGCTTGTCAGTACAAAATGTGCACTTCTTGAGATTGCCATAAAGCTCTTCTTGTTGAAGGGTTTTAAGTACCATCTCAAGATGTGTGAGGTGTTCCCGTAGGCACTTACTGTAAACTAGTATATCATCAAAATAAACCACTATGAACTTACTAATGTACGCCCTAAGAACTTGGTTTATAAGGTGCATGAAGGTGTTTGGGGCATTAGTTAAGTTAAATGGCATGACTGTCCACTCGTAGAGCCCTTGCTATGTCTTGAAAACAGTCTTCCACTCATCACCCTCTTTCATTCTGACCTGGTGGTATCCACTCTTGAGATCTATCTTGGAGAAGACCGTGGCTCCACTCAGTTCATCTAGAATGTCGTCCAGCCATGGTATAGGATGCCGGTACTTGACTGTGATGTTGTTGATTGTTCGGCAGTCTACGCACATTCGCCAAGTCCCATCCTTCTTGGAGACCAGCAGCACTGGTACGACACACGGACTGAGGCTTTCTCGAACATAGCCTTTCTCCAGGAGCTCCTTAACCTGCTTCTCAAGCTCCGTGGACTCCTCTAGACTCATCCGGTAGGCTGGTCGATTGGGTAAGGCTGCTCCGGGCACGAGGTCGATCGGGTGCTCTATGCCGCGTAGGGGAGGCAAGCCTGCTGGTATCTCCTCGGGGAATACATCCTGGAATTTGTCGAGGAGGGCTGCTACTTCAGGAGGTAGCTCTACCTGTTCTTTCTCTACATTCAAAACCTCTTTAAAAACCATTAGTAACATTAATTCCTTTGAGGCTAAAGCTCTCCGGACATGACTCGGTTGAATGAGAAAGTTAGAGTTAATGCGTTTCTTTTCCTTACTCATTTGCTGTTGTAGCTCATGTACCTTGGCAGCTGTGAGAGGAGCTAGACTGACCTTTCTCTTATCGTGCACGAATGTGTAGAGATTGGTTCGGGCATCATGTCTTGTCTCCTTGTCAAACTGCCATGGCCTTCCTAGCAGAAGATGGCCAACTTGCATAGTTACTACATCGCAGGCTACCTAGTCCTGGTATCTACCCACACTGAATGGCATGGTTACTTGTTCATGGATCTTGACCTCCACCTTGTCATCTAGCCATCTCAGTCTATATGGCCGGGGGTGCCTTGTCTTCTCTAGACCTAGTTTATCAACCATTTACGCACTAGCCACATTAGTGCAAGAACCACCATCTATGATGAGGTTAGATTCCTTGCCCTTGATGGTGCACCGGCTGTGGAAGATGTTCTTCCTTTGAATGGTCTCGGAGGGGTCTACCATTGCACTGAGGATACGTCTAGTGACGAGCACTTCCCCCACTCCAGGGTACTCAATGTCACCGTATTCTCCTTCTGGTTCAAAGTCCTCTTCATCTTGAGACTCAGACTCTCCAGCTTCCGTGATCAGAATGACTCGGTTTTTTGGGCAGTCTCTTGAGATGTGACCACGACCCCTACACTTAAAACAAGAGATGTCACGTGATCTTTGAGGTTTAGAGGACTTACTAGGCTCTCTCTTGTCACAGGTTTGCTCAGGAGGCTTGATCTTGAACCGTGATTTGATTTCCACAATCTTGCCCTTTTCTATGGGCTTGGTGCCAAGGCTTGGTGCCCAAGGTGTCTTAGGCTTGCTGTGTAGGTCTTGGCCCGTACGCCTGATGTGCTGCTCAGCCTGGACAGAGAGGTGGAACAAGTCCTTGAAATCATTGTAGATTTGTCTCTCCACCTTTCGGCTGATCCTCTCTTGCAATCCATCCAAGAATTGTGCCATCAATGCCTCCTCATCGTCATTGAGCTCCAGCCTGTTCCTTAGCCTTTCAAACTCCTCTACTGATCTTGTGCCCTGTTTAAGAGTACGAAAACGTCGTTGCAAATCCCTATGGAAATAAGGTGGAACAAACCTTTGCCTCATGAGGTCCTTCATGTCGACCCAAGAGTCTACGGGCCTCAATCTCCTTCTCCTACGGTCATAAGCCTCACGATCCCACCAGATGAGGGCATTATCCGTGAGTTGTGCTACTACCATGGAGACTCTCCTAGGGCCTGGTTGGTTGTAGTGGTCGAATATGTGATCCATCCTCCTCTCCCAATCTAGATAGGCCTCGGGGTCTACTTTTCCTGCAAAACTAGGAGGTGTTAGCTTAACATCATGACTGTTTACCCAATTGTACGCGTAGTCATCCCCATCCTCATGATTTCTAGGGGATATCCTTGATCTCCGGTGATGACCATAGGGCTTGTAGCCATTGCCCTGTGCTTCTGGTTACCGTGGAGGTTCTCTCGGTCTAGGGTGATAGCCGTGAGGCTGTGCGTATTCATCTCCATCCGGCTGGGGCTCCTCCTGTTCTCGCCGTGTCCTAGGGTGATCAGGACCTTCAGCAGGGTCTTGGTCAGCCCTCACGTGCCTTATGGCCTGAAATCTCACCGGCCTCTCCACGCGCTCCAACCTCTCGCCGATTGATGCGAGTTGTGTTTGGAGGGTGGTGAACATGGCCATCATGGCCTCGGTTGCTTCTTGGTTTCCTTCAGCCATCGTGTTCTACAAGAAAAACAAGTTAGTTAACTCCTAATAATTTATTAGGAGAGCTCTCTTTTATAGTAGAAGATGCAAATAGAACAAAAGGAAAATTTGACAAAAAGGAAAGAGTAGAAAAAAGGAAACTTTCTAGCAATTAATGCGCAAATCTCCTAGATCTTTTTGGTCAATTTTTTTGGTAGTTTTCTATTTTTTTTCTTTTGATTTAACTTAATTAAGAATGGAAATTATGCTTAACAAAAAGGAAAAACGAATTTGTAATGCAAAGAATGAATCTAAACCCTAGTGATGCACATAGGAGCTAGATGCATTCGGTTTGAATTCTAGATGTTATTTTTTGAGTTTTTTTAATGAGACTTAAACTAATGCACGAATTGGAATTAAGAATAAAGTAATGGATAGAAGCAACCTGGTTTTAGGAGTTTAAGCTCTGATACCAAAATGATACAAGCCTTGAATCAAGGCCGNGGCCATCATGACCTCGGTTGCATCTTGATTTCCTTCATCCATCGTGTGCTACAAGAAGAAAAACAAGTTAATTTGCTCCTAAGAATCGATTAGGAGATTTTATTTTATAGTAGAAGAGGTAACTAGAAAAAGGAAAAATTTGGAAAAGGAAAAAGTAGAAAAAAGAAACTTATAACAATTAATGCGCAAATATCCTAGATTCTTTTAGTCAATTTTTCTTGGTAGCTTTTTATTTTTATTTATTTTAACTTAAATAATAATGGAAATATGATTAGACAAAAGGAAAAACGAAGTTGCAATGCAAAGAATGAATCTAAGCCCTAGTGATGCACATAGGAGGTAGATGCACCTGGTTTGAGTTCTAGATGCTATTTTTTTTTATTTTTTTGAATGAGACTTAAACTAATGCACGAATTGGAATTAAGACTAAAGTAAAGGATAGAAACAACCTGGTTTTAGGAGCTAAAGCTCTGATACCAAAATGATACAAGCCATGAATCAAGGCCGTAACACGTGTGGGCTGCTTGGAGAAGATTAGGCGAGAAACTTGGCCTTAGGCTTCCGGATGGGGGTTTTCTGGTTGGTATTGGATGGAGAGGTGAAGTGAACCACACAATGGTTGATGAACCTAGTGATAAATCACAACTTAGAAGCTGTGAGGGCTCGTTTCGACTAGGGTTCTAAGCGCACAAGTTTTGAGAGAAAACTCGTAGGAAGAAAGTTCTATCTTTATTAATATCAAAAAGTTGTCGAACAACAATGCTGAAGGAGCCTTATTAATATGCTCGGCAGCCTAGACCTTCTAGGGTTGACTAAAAAGAAAAATGGAAAAGTTACAAAAGTGCACAAGGAAAATTAGAAAAAGGAAATAACCGAAAAAGGACAATTACCTAAATTGTTCTTGATTCAAAAATGTAAATTTCTAATTCCTACCCTGCAAAACTGAAAAGCCAAGTATATAAATGATAACTTACCATTCTTACCGTTCGGCCAAGAAATGGAAGGTGGCCGACCTTGTGGCATGCACACGCCTAGCTCCTTGTCTTCGACTTGGAGTAGGGTTATGAATTGTTGGGCCCTGACCTCTTTTCCCACGAAAGCCCAAGTCTCTGGAGTCCTTTGCAAAGTTGAGAAGCCTTTGGACTCTTCCTTGTACTCTTGGCCCAATGCTCCTTGTCGATCATTTTCTAGGAGCTTGTCTACCCACAAACTGAACTTGTGGAAGAGTGCCGTTGTTCTGCTCCTTGTCATGGCTCCTGGTGGCACCACTGGTGTAGAGACTTCATCCAGGTTCATGCCTTGAAGCTGGTAGTTTAGCTGATCTGAGTCCCCATGTGTAGATGTGGAAATGGTGGTGCAATCGGCTGGACTGTGCGAGGAGCTGGCTGAGTTGTCATCGTAGCCGGCCAGATTGATTCCTGAGCCGGCGGCGGCGCCAGTTGGTCCAGCGGTGTCATCCACATCGCCGCCCATTGGGCCGGAGGTTTGGGCCTCTCCGCCGGAAATGTTGATCAGCCCGGCCCGGCAGGTCGTAGGGCCGGCGGTACTGCATGGGCCGGCAGACGCACCAAATGGCCCGGCTGTCTCGGGCAAGCATTCTGGTTGGCCATTCTGGTCTTCTGGCCAGCAAGACGGTCAGATGCCCTCAACAACATGTGCGCACTAAATAATCTTTAACATTTGATTAAGAGCTGAAAATGATATGAATCGAACGCCCATGTCTCTAGCTCAATTTTCAATATTGTGACAAAATATGAGACTGAAAGAGCTACGACAAGGCCTCCAAGTAATCCAATATATCTCAAACTGCATTATGCTTCATTTATAAACCTTTACTCACGGAGCACCAATGATCAGTTTATAATGATCATTTGAACTGTTCGAACAACCTGACATGCATGCACTAAATAGTACGTAACTTTTTATTTAGAGTTCAGAATGACACGAATCCAACACCCACATTAAGCAAACTCAATTTTCTATGTTCTGACAAAGTTTAAGACCCAAATAGCTACAACAATGCCCCCAGTTAATCCAATGTATTCCAAACTGCATGATGACATGCATTATGCTTCATTTATAAGCATTTACTAAAAGAGCACCAATGATCAGTTTAGAACGATCATTTTAACTGGCCGATCAACTTGACATGTACACACGCAATTTTCCATAACTTTTGATTTAGAGTTCAGAATGACACGAATCTAACGCCGACGTTAAGCTAGCCCAACATTTGAAACTAAAAGAGCTACTACAAAGCCTTCAAGTAATCCAATCTATCTTGACCTGCGTGATGCCCTGCATTAAGCTTCACTTAAAACCTTTACTCAAGGAGCACTAATGATCAGTTTATAGTGATCAGTTTAGAATGATAACTTTAAGTGGCCGATCAACTTGACATGTTGCACTATATCGTCCGTAACTTTAGATTTAGAGTTTAGAATGACACGAATCCAACGCCTATGTTAAGCTAGCGCAATATTCTACATTGTGAAAAATATAAGAACGAAATAGCTACGAAAAAGCCTCCAAGTAATCCAATCTATCCCTAATTGCGTGATGCTATGCATTATTTTTCTTTTATACGCCTTTACTCAATGAGCACCAATGGTCAGTTTAGGATGATCATTTTAACTAACTGACCAACTTGACATGTCCGCACTAAATCGTCTTTAACATTTGATTTAGAGCTTAAAGTGATATGAATCCAACGGTCATGTTAATCTAGCTCAATTTTCAATATTGTGACAACATTTGAGATTGAAAGAGCTACGATAAAGCATTTAAGTAATCCAATGTATCCCAAACTGCGTTACGCCATGCATTATGCTTCATTTGTAAACCTTTGCTCAATGAGCACCAATGATCAGTTTAGAATGATCATTTTAACTAGCTGAGTAAGTTTACATTTACGCACTAAATCGTCTTTAACATTTGATTTAGAGCTCAAAATGATATGAATCAAACGCGCAGGTCTCAAACTCAATTTTCAATATTGTGACAACATTTGAGGCTGAAAGGGATACAACAAGGCCTTCAAGTAATCCAATATATCTCAAACTGTGCGATGCCATGCATTATGCTTCATTTATAAACCTTTACTCAAGGAGCACCAGTGATCAGTTTAAAATGATCATTTTAACTGTTCGATCAACCTGACATGCCCGCACTACATCGTCCGTAACTTTTTATTTAGAGTTCAGAATGACACGACTCCAATGCCCACGTTAAGCTAACTCAATTTATTTATCTTGTGACAAAGTTTAAGACCCAAATAGCAATAACAATGCCCCCAACTAATCCAATGAATTTCAAACTGCGTGATGCCATGCATTATGCTTCATTTATAAGCCTTTACTAAAGGAGCACCAATAATCAGTTTAAAATGATCATTTTAACTGGACGATCCACTTGACATGTTCACACTAAATTGTCTGTAACTTTTGATTTAGAATTCAGAATGACATGAATCCAACGCCGAAGTTAAGCTAGTTCCATTTTCTATATTTTGACAACTTTGAAACTGAAAAATCTACAACAAAGCCTTCAAGTAATCCAATCTATAATGAACTGCGTGATAACATGCATTATGCTTCATTCATAACCTTTACTCAAGAAGCACTAATGATCAGTCTAAAGTGATCAGTTTAGAATGATCATTTAAAATGGCCGATCAACTTGACATCTTGAACTATATCGTCCATAACTTTAGATTTAGAGTTTAGAATGACACGAATCCAACGTCGATGTTAAGCTAGCTCAATATTTTATATTTTGAAAAAATATAAGGCCGAAAGAGCTATAACAAAGCCTCCAAGTAATCCAATCTATCCCGAATTGCGTAATGCCATTCATTATTCTTTTTTGATACACCTTTACTCAATAAGCACCAATGGTCAGTTTAGGATGATCATTTTAACTAACTGATCAACTTGACATGTCCGAACTAAATCGTCTTACACATTTGATTTAGAGCTTAAAATGACATTAATCCAACGTCCATGTTAATCTTGCTCAATTTTCAATATTGTGACAACATTTGAGATTGAAAGAGCTACGATAAAGCCTATAAGTAATCCAATGCATCCCAAACTGCGTGATGCCATGAATTATACTTCATTTGTAAACCTTTGCAAAATGAGCACCAATGATCAGTTTAAAATGATAACTAGCTGATCAAGTTGACATGTCCACAGTAAATCATCTTTAACATTTGATTTAGACCTCAAAATGATATGAATTATGAATCGAACGCCCACGCTAATCTAGCTCAATTTTCAACATTGTGACAACTTTTGAGGCTGAAAGAGTTACGGCAAGACCTCCAAGTAATCCAACGTATCTCAAACTGTGTGATAGCATGCATTATGCTTTATTTATAAACCTTTACTCAAAGAGCACCAGTGATTAGTTTAGAATGATCATTTTAACTATTCGATCAACCTGACATGTCCGCACTAAATATTCCGTAACTTTTTATTTAGAGTAAAGAATGACACGAATCCTACGCCCACGTTAAGCTACCTCAATGTTCTATATTGAGACAAAATTTAAGACCCAAAGAGCTACAACAATGCTTCCAAGTAATCCAATGTATTCAAAACTGCGTGATGCCATGCATTATGCTTCATTTATAAGCCTTTACTAAGGGAGCACCAATCTTCAATTTAGAATGATCATTTTAACTGGCCGATCAACTTGACATGTACGCACTCAATTGTCCGTAACTTTTTAATTAATGTTCAGAATAACACGAATCCAATACCCACGTTAAGGTAGCTAAATTTTCTATATTGTGACAACATTTGAAACTAAAAGAGCTACCACAAATACTTCAAGTAATCCAATCTATCCTGAACTGCGTGATGACAAGTATTATGCTTCATTTATAACTTTTACTCAAGTAGCACTAATGATCAGTTTAGAGTGATTACTTTTGAATAATCAATTTAGAGTGATCGGTTTAAAATGATCACTTTAAGTGGTCGATCAACTTGACATGTCGCACTAAATCATTTGTGTTTTTTGATTTAGAGTTCAGAATGACACGAATCCAACTCCCACATTAATCTAACTCAATATTCTATATTGTGACAAAATAGCTACGACAAAGCCTCCAGGTAATCCAAACTATTCCAAATTGGGTGATGCCATACATTATATTTCTTTATACACCTTTACTCAATGGTCAGTTTAGGTTGATCATTTTAACTAACCGATCAACTTGACATGTCTGCTCTAAATCGTCTTTATCATTTGACTTAGAGCTCAAAATTACATGAATCCAACGCCCATGTTAATCTAGCTCAATTTTCAATATTGTGATAACATTTGAGATTCAACGAGCTATGACAAAGCCTCCTAGTAATCCAATATATCCCAAACTGCGTGATGCCATGCATTATGCTTGATTTATGCTTTACTCAATGAGCACCAATGATAAGTTTAGAATGATCAGTCTAGAATGATCAGTCTAGAATGATCAGTTTAGAATGATCAATTTAACGAGCCCATGAATTTGACATGTCCGCACTAAATCATCTGTAACCTTTTATTTAGAGTTATGAATGACCCGAATCCAACGCCCACGTTAAGGTAACTCAATTTTCCATATTTTGATAACATTTGACACTGAAAGAGCAACGACAAAGCCTCCAAGTAATCCAATCTATCCCAAATTGTGTGATACCACGAATTATGCCTCATTTATATGCCTTTACTCAATTAGCAGCAATGATCAGTTTAGAATGATCATTTAAATAGCTGAATAACTTGAAATGTCTGCAATAAATCGTGTTTTACTTTTGATTTAGAGCTCAAAATGACACTAATCCACCGTCCACGTTAATTAAGCTAGCTCAATTTTCCATATTGTGACAATATTTGAGACTGAAAGAGCTATGACAAAGCCCCCAAATAATCCAATTTATCCCAAACTTCGTGATGCAATGCATTACGCTTCATTTATAAGTCTTTACTCAATGAGCACCAATGATCAATTTAGAATGATCATTTTAATTGGCTGACTACTTTCCATGTACACACTAAATCCAACGCCCATGTTAAGATAGCTCAACTTTCTATATTGTGACAATATTTGAGGCTGAAAGAGTTACCATAAAGCCTTCAAGTAATCCAATGTATCCGAAAATGCGTGATATCATGCATTATACTTCATTTATAAGCCATTGCTCAAGGAGAACCAATGATCAGTATAGAATGATCATTTTAACTAGCTGATCAACCTGACATGTCCACACTAAATCGTCTGTAACTATTGATATAGAATTCAGAATGACACGAATCCAATGCCCACATTAAGCTAGCTCAATTTTCTATATAGTGACTAAATGTAAGACCAAAATAGCTATGAAAAAGCCTCCAAGTAATCGAATATATCCCAAACTATGTGTTGCCATGCATTATGCTTCGTTTGTAAACCTTTGCTCAATAAGCACCAATGATCATCATAGAAAGATCAGTTTATTTGGCCGATCAATCTGACATGTATGCACTACATCATTCGTAACTTTTGATTTAGAGTTCGGAATGACATTAATCCAACGCCAACTTTAAGCTTGCTCAATCTTATATATGGTGACAACATTTGAGATTGAAACAACTACCACAAAGCCTTCAAGTAATCCAATCTATCCTAAACTCCGTGATCCCATGCATTATGCTTCATTTGTAAACCGTTGCTCATTGAGCACTAATGATCATCTTAGAAAGATTAATTTAACTAGCCAATCAACTTGACATGTCCGCACTAAATCATCCATAACTTTTGATTTAGAGTTCGGAATGACACGAATCCAACACCCAGATTAAGCTTCCTCAATTTTCTATATTGTGACAACATTTGAGACTAAAGCAGCTACCACAAAGCCTTCAAGTAATCAAATCTACCCTAAACTGCGTGATGCCACGCATTATGCTTCATTTATTAGCCTTTAATCAAGTAGCACTAACGATCAGTTTAGAATGATCAATTTAACTAGCCGATAAAATTAACATATCCGCCCTAAATCATCCGTAACCTTTGATTTAGAGTTAAGAATGACACGAATCCAACTGCCACGTTAACCTAGCTCAATTTTCCATATTGTGACAACATTTGACACTGAAATAGCTACGACAAAGCCTCCATGTAATCCAATCTATCCAAAATTGTGTGGTGCCATGAATTATGCCTCGTTTATATGCCTTTACTCAATAAGCACGAATGATCAGCTTAGAATGATCATTTAAATAGCTGATCAACTTGACATGTCCACACTAAATTGTCTTTAACTTTTGATTTAGAGCTCAAAATGACACTAATCCAACGCCCACGTTAAGCTAGCTCAATTTTCCAGATCCTGACAACATTTGAGCCTGAAAGAGCTACAACAACGCCTCAAAGTAATCCAATGTATCCCGAACTGGATGATGCAATTCATTACGTTTCATTTATAAGTCTTCACTCCATGAGCACCAATGATCAACTTAGAGTTATCATTTTAACTCGCCGATCAACTTGACATGTACGCACTAAATCGGTTGTAACTTTTGATTTAAAGTTCAAAATGACATGAATCCAATGCCCACGTTAAGGTAGCTCAACTTTCTATATTGTGACAACATTTGAGACTGAAAGAGTTACCACAAAGATTTACCAATGTATCGGGAACTGCGTGATGTCATGTATTATGCTTCATTGATAAGCGCCTTTACTAAAGGAGCACCAATGATAAACTTAGAATGATCATTTAACTGGCCGATCAAATTGATATGTACACCCTAAATCATCCGTAACTTTTGATTTAAAGCCCAGATTGACACAAATCAAATGCCCACCTTAATCTAGAGCAATTTTCTATATTGTGAAAAAATTTAAGGCAGAAATGGCTATGACAAAGCCTCCAAATAATCGAATCTATCCCAAATTGCATGATGCCATGCACTATGCTTCGTTTGTAAAACTTTGCTCAATATGCACCAATGAACATGTTAGAAAGATCAATTTATTTTTCCGATAAACTTTGCATTAAATCGTCCGTAACTTTTGATTTAGAGTTCAGAATTACACGAATCCAATGCTCACGTTAAGCTAGCTCAATTTTATATATTTTGAAAATAAATTTCAACCAAAATAGAAATGACAAAGCTTCCAAGTAATCCAATATATCCCAAACTAAGTGAAAGCATGCATTACACTTCTTTTATAAATCTTTACTCAACGAGCACCAATGATCAGTAAAAAATGACCATTATAACTGGCCAAAGGACTTGACATATACGCAAAAAATCGTTTGTAACTTTTGATTTAGAGTTCAGAATGACATGAATCCAATGCCCACGTTAAGCTAGCTCAACTTTCTATACTGTGACAACATTTGTGACTCAAAGAGCTACCTAAAACCATCAAGTAATCCAATTTATCTGAAACTATGTGATGCCATACGTTATGCTTCATTTATAACACTTTACTCAAGGGGCACCAATTATCCATTTAGAATGGTCATTTTAACTGGCCGATCAACTTGACATGTACGCACAAAATCGTCCCTAACTTTTGGTTAGAGTTTAGAATGAGACGAATCCAATGCCCACGTTAAGCTAGCTCAACTTTCTATATTTTGACAATATTTAATACTGAAAGAGCTACCTAAAACCTTCAAATAATCTAATGTATCCCAAATTGCATGATGCCATGCATTATGCTTCATTTATAAGCATTTACTAAGGAGCACCAATGATCAGTTTAGAATGATCATTTTAACTGGCCAATCAACTTGACATGTACGCACTAAATCGTCCATAACTATTGATTTAGAGTTCAGAATGACATGAATCCAATGTCCAATTTTCTATATCATGACAAAATTTAATTCCGAAATAGATAATACAAAGCCTTCAAGTAATCGAACCTATCCCAAACTGCGTGATGTCATGCATTATGCTTCATATATAAGCCTTTACTAAGGGAGCACCAATGATCAGTTTAGAATGATCATTTTAACTAGCCGATCAACTTGACATGTACGCACTCAATTGTCCGTAACTTTTTAATTAATGTTCAGAATAACACGAATCCAATACCGACGTTAAGGTAGCTAAATTTTCTATATTGTGACAAAATTTGAAACTGAAAGAGCTACCACAAATACTTCAAGTAATCCAATCTATCATGAACTGCGTGATGACATGTATTATGCTTCATTTTACTCAGGTAGCACTAATGATCAGTTTAGAGTGATTAGTTTTGAATGATCAGTTTAGAGTGATCGGTTTAGAATGATCACTTTAAGTGGTCGATCAACTTGACATGTTGCACTAAATCATCTGTGTTTCTTGATTTAGAGTTCAGAATGACAGGAATCCAACTCCCACATTAATCTAACTCAATATTCTATATTGTGACAAAATAGCTACGACAAAGCCTCCAGGTAATCCAATCTATTCCAAATTGGATGATGCCATGCATTATTCTTCTTTTATACACCTTTACTCAATGGTCAGTTTAGGTTGATCATTTTAACTAACCGATCAACTCGACATGTCTGCTCTAAATCGTCTTTATCATTTGACTTAGAGCTCAAAATGACATGAATCCAACGCCCATGTTAATCTAGCTCAATTTTCAATATTGTGATAACATTTGAGAATTCAAAGAGCTATGACAAAGCCTCCTAGTAATCCAATATATCCCAAACTGCGTGATGCCATGCATTATGCTTGATTTATGCTTTACTCAATGAGCACCAATGATCAGTTTAGAATGATCAGTCTAGAATGATCAGTTTATAATGATCAATTTAACTAGCCCATGAAATTGACATGTCCACACTAAATCGTCTGTAACCTTTGATTTAGAGTTATGAATGACACGAATCCAATGCCCACGTTAAGGTAGCTCAATTTTCCATATTGTGACAACATTTGACACTAAAAGAGCAACGACAAAGCCTCCAAGTAATCCAATCTATCCCAAATTGTGTGATACCACAAATTATGCCTCATTTATGCGCCTTTACTCAATTAGCAGCAATGATCAGTTTAGAATGATCATTTAAATAGCTGAATAACTTGAAATGTCTGCAGTAAATCGTGTTTAACTTTTGATTTAGAGCTCAAAATGACACTAATCCACCATCCATGTTAATTAAGCTAGCTCAATTTTCCATATTGTGACAATATTTGAGACTGAAAGAGCTATGACAAAGCCCCCAAATAATCCAATGTATCCCAAACTGCGTGATGCAATGCATTACACTTCATTTATAAGTCTTTACTCAATGAGCACCAATGATCAATTTAGAATGATCATTTTAACTGGCTGACTACTTTACATCTGCGCACTAAATCCAACGCCCATGTTAAGATAGCTCAACTTTCTATATTGTGACAATATTTGAGGCTGAAAGAGTTACCATAAAGCCTTCAAGTAATCCAATGTATCCGAAAATGCGTGATATCATGCATTATACTTCATTTATAAGCCATTGCTCAAGGAGAACCAATGATCAGTTTAGAATGATCATTTTAACAAGCCGATCAACTTGACATGTCCACACTAAATCGTCCGTAACTATTGATTTAGAATTCAGAATGACAAGAATCCAATGCCCACATTAAGCTAACTCAATTTTCTATATAGTGACTAAATTTAAGACCGAAATAGCTATGGAAAAGCCTCCAAGTAATCGAATCAATCCCAAACTATGTGTTGCCATGCATTATGCTTCGTTTGTAAACCTTTGCTCAATGAGCACCAATGATCATCATAGAAAGATCAATTTATTTTGCCGATCAATCTGACATGTCTGCACTACATCATTCGTAACTTTTGATTTAGAGTTCTGAATGACATTAATCCAACGCCAATGTTAAGCTTGCTCAATCTTATATATGGTGACATTTGAGATTGAAACAACTACCACAAAGCCTTCAAGTAATCCAATCTATCCTAAACTCCGTGATCCCATGCATTATGCTTCATTTATAAACCTTTGCTCATTGAGCACCAATGATCATCTGAGAAAGATTAATTTAACTAGCCAATCAACTTGACATGTCCACACTAAATCATCCATAACTTTTGATTTAGAGTTCGGAATGACACGAATCCAACGCCCAGATTAAGCTTCCTCAATTTTCTATATTGTGACAACATTTGAGTCTAAAACAGCTACCACAAAGCCTTCAAGTAATCCAATCTATCCTAAACTGCGTGATGCCACGCATTATGCTTCATTTATTAGCCTTTAAACAAGTAGCACTAACGATCAGTTTAGAGTGATCAATTTAACTACCCGATAAAAGTGACATGTCCGCCCTAAATCATCCGTAACCTTTGATTTAGAGTTAAAAATGACACGAATCCAACTGCTAAGTTAACCTAGCTCAATTTTCCATATTGTGACAACATTTGACACTGAAATAGCTATGACATAGCCTCCATGTAATCCAATCTATCCAAAATTGTGTGGTGCCATGAATTATGCCTCGTTTATATGCCTTTACTCAATAAGCACCACTGATCAGTTTAGAATGATCATTTAAATAGCTGATCAAGTTGACATGTCCACACTAAATCGTCTTTAACTTTTGATTTAGAGCTCAAAATGACACTAATCCAACGCCCACGTTAAGCTAGCTCAATTTTCCAGATCGTGACAACATTTGAGAGTAAAAGAGCTACGACAAAGCCTCAAAGTAATCCAATGTATCCCGAACTGCATGATGCAATGCATTACGTTTCATTTATAAGTCTTCACTCAAGGAGCACCAATGATCAACTTAGAATTATCATTTTAACTGGCCGATCAACTTGACATGTACGCACTAAATCGTCTGTAACTTTTGATTTGAAGTTCAAAATGACACGAATCCAATGCCCACGTTAAGGTAGCTCAACTTTCTATATTGTGACAACATTTGAGACTGAAAGAGTTACCACAAAGATTTACCAATGTATCGGAAACTGCGTGATGCCATATATTATGCTTCATTGATAATCGCCTTTACTAAAGGAGCACCAACGATCAGCTTAGAATGATCATTTAACTGGCCGATCAAATTGATATGTACACCCTAAATCATCCGTAACTTTTTATTTAAAGCCCAGATTGACACAAATCCAATGCCCACGTTAATCTAGCTCAATTTTTTATATTGTGAAAAAATTTAAGGCTGAAAGGGCTATGACAAAGCCTCCAAATAATCGAATCTATCCCAAATTGCATGATGCCATGCATTATGCTTCGTGTGTAAAACTTTGCTCAATATGCACCAATGAACATGTTAGAAAGATCAATTTATCTTTCCGATAAACTTTGCACTAAATCGGCCGTAACTTTTGATTTAGAGTTCAGAATGACACGAATTCAATGCTCACGTTAAGCTAGCTCAATTTTATATATTTTGAAAAAAAAACCAAAATAGAAATGAAAAAGCTTCCAAGTAATCCAATATATCACAAACTAAGTGAAAGCATGCATTACACTTCATTTATAAATCTTTACTCAACGAGCACCAATGATCAGTAAAGAATGACCATTTTAACTGGCCAAACGACTTGACATATACGCAAAAAATCGTTTGTAACTTTTGATTTAGACTTCATAATGACATGAATCCAATGCCCACGTTAAGAGCTCAACTTTCTAAATTGTGACAACATTTGTGACTCAAAGAGCTACCTAAAACCACCAAGTAATCCATCCGAAACTATGTGATGACATGCGTTATGCTTCATTTATAACACTTTACTCAAGGAGCACCAATTATCCGTTTAGAATGGTCATTTTAACTGGCCGATCAACTTGACATGTACGCACAAAATCGTCCCTAACTTTTGATTTAGAGTTTAGAATGACACGAATCCAATGCCCACGTTAAGCTAGCTCAACTTTCTATATTTTGACAACATTTAATACTGAAAGAGCTACCTAAAACCTTTAATCTAATGTATCCCAAATTGCATGATGCCATGCGTTATGCTTCATTTATAAGCATTTACTAAGGAGCACCAATGATCAGTTTAGAATGATCATTTTAACTGTCCTATCAATTTGACATGTACGCACTAAATCGTCCATAACTATTGATTTAGAGTTCAGAATGACATGAATCCAATGTCCAATTTTCTATATCATGACAAAATTTAATTCCGAAATAGATAATACAAAGCCTTCAAGTAATCGAACCTATCCCAAACTGCATGATGTCATGCATTATGCTTCATTTATAAGCCTTTACTAAGGGAGCACCAATGATCAGTTTAGAATGATCATTTTAACTCGCCGATCAACTTGACATGTATGCACTCAATTGTCCGTTACTTTTTAATTAATGTTCAGAATAACACGAATCCAATACTCGACGATCACTTTGACTGCCCGATAAACTTGACATGTCTGCACTAAATCATCTGTAACCTTTGATTTAAAGTTCAGAATAACACGAATCCAACGCCCACATTAAGCTAGCTCAATATTCTACGTTGTGACAAAATTTAAGACCTAAACAGCTACAATAAAGCCCCCATGTAATCCAATATATCCCTAACTGCGTGATGTTATGCATTATCCTTCATTTATATGCCTTTACTCAATGAGCATCAATGATCAGTTTAGAATGATCATTTTAACTAGCTAATCCATTTGACATGTACGCATTGAATCGTCTTTAACTTTTGATTTGGAGCTCAAAATGACATGAAACCAACGCCAACGTTAAACTAGCTAAATTTCCATATTGTGACAACATTTGTGACTTAAAGAGCTACTACAAAGCCTCCAAGTAACCTAATGTTTGTGATGCAACGCATTACGCTTCATTTATAAGTCTTTACTTAGTGAGCACTAATGATCAGTTTAGAATGATATGTTTAGAATGATCGTTTTAACTAGCAGATCAACTTGACATGTATGCGATAAATCATTTGTAACTATTGATTTAGAGTTAAAAATGACACGAATCCAACGCCCACGTTAAACTAACTAATTTTTCTATATTGTAACAACATTTGAGAGTGAAAGGACTACCACAAAGCCTTCAAGTAATCCATTGTATCCCAAACTGTTTGGTGTCATGCATTATGCTTCATTCATAACCTTTACTATGGGAGCACCAATGATCAGTTTAGAATGATAATTCTAACTGGCCGATCAACTTGACATGTCCGCACTACATCTTCCGTAACTTTTGATTTAGAGTTCAGAATGACACGAATCCAATGCCCACGTTAAACTAGCTTAATTTTCTATATTGTGACAACATTTAAGACTGAAATAGCTAATACAAAGCCTCTTTCAATCTCAAATGTTGTAACAATATAAAAAAAATTGAGCTAGATTAATGTGGACGTTGGATTCATGTCATTTTGAACTCTAAATCAAATGTTAAAGACGAGTTAGTGCGGACATTTCAAGTTGATCATCTAGTTAAAATTAGCATTCTAACCTGATCATTGGTGCTCATTGAGTAAAGGCGTATAAATGAACCATAATGCATGGCATCAAGCAATTTGGGATAGATTGGTTTACTTGGAGGATTTTTCGTAGCTATTTTGGTCTTAAATGTTGTCGCAATATTGAACGTTGAGCTAGATTAACGTGGGCATTTGATTCATATCAATTTGAGCTCTAATTCAAATGTTAAAGATAATTTAATGCGGACATGTCAAGCTGATCATCTAGTTAAAATGATCATTCTAAACTGATCATTGGTGCTCATTGAGCAAAGGATTACAAATGAAACATAATGCACAGCATCATGCAGTTTGGGATACATTGGATTACTTGGAGGCTTTGTCCTAGCTCTTTCAATCAAAAATGTTGTAACAATATAGAAGATTGAGCTATATTAATGTGGGTGTTGGATTCATGTCATTTTGACCTCTAAATTAAATGTAAAGACGACTTAGTGTGGACATTTCTAGTTGATCACCTAGTTAAAATGATCATTCTAAACTGACCATTGGTGCTCATTGAGTAAAGGCGTATATGATACTCAAGTTTCAAAGATATTTGAGGCTAGAGGTGAAAAAATCATTGCATAGTGCAAATGTACAATAACAT
The DNA here is from genome assembly GCA_018901945.1 of Pugionium dolabratum. Lineage (NCBI taxonomy): Eukaryota > Viridiplantae > Streptophyta > Magnoliopsida > Brassicales > Brassicaceae > Pugionium > Pugionium dolabratum. The sequence goes on along the minus strand of JAEVFF010000810.1, from coordinate 114,420 downwards.
GGTCAATTTAGTGGGAACAACGTTCTGAGTGGAACAAGGCATTGAGGCGGAAACCAAACAGGAAAAAGTGGCCCAAGCCAGGGTAGGAAAATTAGTTGAGCTGTAGAAACATACCATGGATAATTGGAATATGGGCTTGTAGAGAATAGAAGCGTGCTCACTTGTTTTAAGTGTGGTTAGAATGGACACATCCGGATGCATTGTTCAAGTGGTCCACTTAAAGGTAGGACTAGCAAGATTGCGAATTCAAGTTATATGCTAAATTGAGCAAATATAGTTTTTGGGAGAAGAAGATTGGCTTTTTAGGTCACGTTGTGTCTGGAGTTAGAGTATGAGTCGAACCTATGACTCAATTCACAGAAAAAGGATGTGAAGTTTAAATGGACAAAAGAGTGTGAAGAGATCTTTTAGAAGTTGAAAGAGTATTTGATTGACAGTTCAATATTGACCTTGCTAAGGACGGAGCTACCATATTTAGTATACACTAACCTATCAAGGTTAGGATTGGATTGTGTGCTAATGCAGGAAAAATGAATAATTGCCGATGTGTTTAGGCAGTTGATAAAAAATGAGATCAATTATTCCACCCATGGTTTGGAATTAGCACTAGTTGTTTTTGTTTCAAGGATTTGGCATGCGTATTTGTACGGGGAAAAAGTTCAAGTTTTTATTGACCACAAGATTTTAAAATATATATATTTATATATATATATATATATACGCAACCATACCTTAATCTGAGACAAATGAGATGGATGGAACTAATATCAGATTATGATTTGGAAATCGCATACCATCAAGCTAACATGGTAGCAAGTGCAATAAGTAGAAGAAAAAAATGACATATCAAGGGAACGAGAAGCGGAGAAGCGAGTAGCTTTCTTGGAAAATTAAGCTTGTGTTTTGCTATTGGTTCCAAAGATGCCATAGGATTAGAAGCTATAAATCGGGTAGACTTACTTCGGAAAATATGTGAGGTTCAAAGGATTGATGATGGATGAAATAAAAAATTTGGGCAAAAGATCCTGAAAAAGCGATTTCCCCTCCCCTCCCCTCCGACGGCGATTTCCCCTTTGGAAACCCTAATCCGACGGCGATTTCCCCTCCCCTCCCCTCCCCTCCTCCCGTTTTCCCCTCCTCTCTTCCCGATTTCCCCTCCCCCTTCCCGATTTCCCCTCCCCTCTTCCCGTTTTCCCCTCCCCTTTTCCCGTTTTCCCCTTTCCGATTTCCCCTTCCCGTTTTCCCCTCCCCTCTTCCCGTTTTCCCCTCCCATCTTCCCGTTTTCCCCTTTTCGGATTCTCCTTACCGATTTCCCCTCCCCTCTTCCCGTTTTCCCCTCCCCTCTTCCCGTTTTCCCCTCCCCTCTTCCCGTTTTCCCCTCTTCCCGTTTTCCCCTCCCCTCGTTTTTCCCCTCCCTCTCTCCGGCCCAGATCTCCGGCCCCCCGTCCGCCGGCGTCGACCCTAGCTTTCGCCGCCGGTGCTCCCCATGGCTAAGAAAAAGCGAACCCTAAATATTCCGCCCCCTTCTCCAAATCCCATTGCTCCTACCTCCGCAATCTCTTCTCCTCCCCCCCTCTCGTCGGCGGGCGCTTCTGTCAAGGAGCTCCTACCTGTTTGCCCTTCTCCTTCTCTTTCCTCCTCTCCTGGAGGCTCTCCCGATGTCACTTTAGCCCAGTTTCTCGGATCGAAGAGCGCTAGCTCTTCTCTGAGCAAAAAGTTAGGTTTTCAAGCCAAAAGTGCGTTGGCTCCAGCCCCCTCTTCTCCGCCAGCTGCTTTGGGTCCAGTGACGAAACCTTCTTGGCTAGATATTGTTCATGGTGCTCCTGCCAAGATGTGCAAGAAAGGTAGCGCTTTCACTCTTGATTCAGGGGAAGCTTGTGTTCAAATCCCTAACTCGGTCATTGAAAAGAACCAGTCCAAATGGGAATGTTTCATCATAGGCCAATTCCACGGCAATGCTCCCTCTCCAGGAGCATTACATGCTATAGCAAATGGGATTTGGAGCAAAAGACTGCGTGACATCACCGTGTCTAAGCTATCGGCCCGGACCTTCCTCATCAAAGTCCCTTGCCCGATGACTCGGAAGCGGATCCTTGCTCAAGGAATGTGGCACATTGAAAATCAGGCCATGTTCGTGGCAAACTATGAACCTGGGTTAGAGCCGGAATCCCCTGCTCTCTCTTCAGCCCCTGTGTGGATTGATCTACACAATGTGCCTCCGCAATTCTTCTCGGAAGAAGGTCTCGAGCACATTGCCGGACTAGTTGGGGATCCAATCTTTTTGCATCCTAACACAGCTAAAATGTTGAACCTCGAGGTGGCAAGGGTTTTCACGATTGTGGATTTAACAAAGCCTCTCCCCGAAGCTGTCAATGTTAAATTCGAATCTGGGCATATTCAGAGGATTTTGGTGTCAAGCCCTTGGCTCCCACCCCAATGTTCGTTCTGCAATGAGATTGGGCAATCTCTTAAAAGATGTCCCAAAGCTCCTATAACATGTGTCACATGTAACTCGACCGGGCACTCTCCTGAGAATTGTCATCGCTCAAAGAGCAATCTCCCTGTGGCAGTAAACCTCCAGGTCCCCCCAAAAGCCAAGTCTCGTAGAAAGGCGAAAAGACTCCCTTCATTAATGGCGCATCATGCGTCGAGTAAGGAGCCCGTCTTGCCGTCAACACAACATGAGCAAAATTTGATGAAGTCTGCTCAAATCCAGGAAGAAAAGAATGCTCAATCTGATGCAGCGGAAGTCGAAGAAGAGGAAGGTTCTGATTCTTCGTCCTCTTCTAATTCATCATCTGATGAAGATTCAAGCTCCACCAAATCTATCCAGCCCATCCCATCTTCTCCCTTATCGGAAGAAGACGACAACCCTCCTGAGGAGGTTCCATTCTCTAAGGTTTTCTCCAAAAATCAGAAAAAGCTTCAAGCTCGTTTGCAGAAAAAGATCTCAGCTCAAAAGTCTGCTCAGTCTAGGGCCAAGGGCCCCCTATTCCGGTAAATATTATGTCTAATATCTTTTGTTGGAACGTTAGAGGCTTTAACAAGTCGGTTAGAAGAAGAAGCTTTAAGAAGTGGCTCGTAGGTAGCAAAGCTGTTTTTGGTGGGATAATCGAAACTCGGGTGAGAGAACATAAGTCTCAGGGAATTATGAACTCTAGTCTTAAAGGTTGGTGCTCAGAAGGGAATTATGAGTTTGCTGAGTTAGGAAGAATCTGGTTGATTTGGCATTCAGATGTGACGGTATCTATCATCTTTAAATCTAATCAAATGATTGCTGCGATTGTGAAACTTCCTAGAATTGAGGAGGTAGTGGTTATTTCGGTAGTCTATGCTCAAAATTGTAGCTCCGAAAGAAGGTATCTTTGGGATGACCTTAAAAGTCTATCTTCCAACTCATCGGTTTGTGATAAAGCGTGGTTGGTCTTGGGTGATTTTAATCAAGCTTTGAACCCGGTTGATGCTTCTTCAGGGAGCTCTAGAATATCTCGGGGTATGGAGGAGTTTAGAGAATGTTTATTGGACTCGGATCTTTCTGATTTAGCCTTTAGAGGGAACTACTTTACTTGGTGGAATAAGCAGGAAGCTAGGCCAATTGCTAAGAAAATTGACAGGGTTCTCGGTAATGATGTTTGGAAAGCAAGGTTCCCCACTTCTTACTGTGAATTTGGCGATCCTATGTTCTCTGATCATTGCTCGTGTCGTGTTCAGCTTGAGGCTCAGTTGCAAACTCATCGGTCTCACTTTAAGTTTGCTAATTTCCTTTTGCTAAATAAGGACTTCATGATGCAAATTGCATCCAAATGGCTTTCTTTTCAAGTGAGAGGTACTTGTATGTTTACTCTCTCCAGGAAGCTCAAGATGCTTAAGGGAAGTATTAGAAGTTTTCACAAAGAAAACTACTCTAACATTGAAAAGAGACTAGAAGCTGCGGCAATTGCGCTTTCTAAAAGTCAAGTAAACTTTCTCTCCAATCCATCCTCTCATCTTGCGGCTTTGGAAAAGATAGCTCATTCTAAATGGTTAGAACTTGCTATTGCGGAAGAAAAGTTTGTTAGGCAAAGATCCAGGGTATTGTGGCTTTCTGAAGGTGACTCCAACTCTGCTTTTTTCCATCGAATGGTGGCTTCGAGAAAGGCCTCAAATCAGATCCATTATCTTATCGATGATTCAGGCAACCGAATTGATGGTCAGGATGATCTCGTCGAGCATTGTGTTGGATTCTATACAAAGCTCCTTGGAGAAGATTCGATCCCTCTTTCTCTGGATCAGATAGTCATTATCCAGAACTTATCCTCTTTCAAATGCTCTTCCCAAATGCAGGCTCTTCTAACCGAGATGGTCACTCCTCAAGAGATCAAAGAGGTCTTATTTGCGTTCCCAAGCAATAAATCCCCTGGGCCGGATGGATATAATTCTGAGTTCTTCAAGTGTGCATGGAGTTGGATCGGGGACGAGATCATCAATGCAATTATGGAGTTTTTTATGACCGGAAAATTGTTAAAGCAGTGGAATTGCACTTCCATTACTTTGGTGCCAAAAAAAGCAGGTGCAGATAAATTAGCGGATTTCAGGCCTATTTCATTGTGCTCTATGCTTTACAAAGTTATTTCCAAGATAATTGCTTCTAGGCTCAAGAGGGTTCTACCAGCGATGATAGCCCCAACGCAATCTGCTTTTATCCAAGGAAGGCTCCTTATTGAAAACGTCCTTCTAGCCACGGAGTTGGTTCAAGGATTTAGCCAAAAAGCTGTCTCTAAAAGAGGGCTGATAAAGGTTGACCTTCGGAAAGCTTTTGACTCAATTAAATGGGAATTCTTGATCAAGGTTCTTGAGGCTGCGGATTTTCCTTCCCAGTTCATCAATTGGGTCTACCAATGCATCAGCACTACCTCTTTCTCAATTAACATCAATGGTCGCTTAAGTGGCTTTTTCAAAGGGAAAAATGGCATAAGGCAAGGGGATCCTCTTTCTCCTTATCTCTTCATAGTTGAATGGAAATTTTCTCTAGGATGTTGGATCACAACTTCAATGTTGGGCGTATTGGCTTCCATCCGCAAGCGAAAGATCCAAAAATATCACATCTAGCTTTTGCGGATGATTTAATGATATTCTTTGATGGCTCTAAAAGGTTTCTTAAGGAGGTCAATACCTCTCTTGACTCTTTTTTTCAGCTTTCAGGTCTTAAGATGAATAAAGAGAAATCTGCTCTTTATATGGCTGGATTGTCAACGCAAGAAGAGAATGAAATCATGGTTGAAGGGTTCTTTCGTGGTTCCTTCCCCTTCCGTTATCTTGGATTGCCCCTGATGCACAGAAAGCTTCGTAAGTCTGAGTATTCTCCTCTCCTTGACTCCATTCCATCGAAATTTAATCATTGGGCTTCGAAATTGCTCTCGTTCGCTGGGAGGCTTCAGATGCTATCTTCTGTGATTTATGGAATTCTTAACTTCTGGTTTTCGGTATTCCTTCTTCCTAAAACCTGCATCAAAGCCATTGAGAGTATGTGTATCAAGTTCCTATGGAAAGGTGATATTTCTAAAAAAGGTGGTGTCAAAGTCGCGTGGAAAACTATCTGTCTTCCAAAAATGGAAGGAGGTCTTGGCCTTCGGGATTTTCGGATTTGGAATCAAATACTAATCTTAAAGCTCGTGTGGATCTTGTTCTCTAAAGCTGGTTCTTTGTGGGTTGCGTGGACTACCAAACATTACCTTGGTAACTCTTTTTATTGGTCCGCTCATGCCGATCATAGATCTTCATGGATTTGGAAGTCTCTCCTTGGGTTGAGACCGCTCGCTAAGCGTTTCCTTCGGTGTTGCGTCAATGATGGAACCTCCGCAAGCTATTGGTTCGATAATTGGCTCCAATGTGGGCCTCTTATTGATACCCTTGGTCCGGTTGGTCCAACTCTTACTGGGATTCCTATTAATAGCAAAGTTTGCGATGGATCCTCAGGCAACAGCTGGATTTTACCCTCTTTGAGATCCCGTAATCCTGCCCTTCTTGCTCTAAGGGAGGAGTTGTCTAGCACCCAGATACCGCGGCCTTCCCGCGGCGCTGATTGCTTCCATTGGGTAACTCCCAATAAGGCTACAACATCCTTCTCCTCCTCACGCACTTGGGAAGTCCTTCGTCCTCGTCAGCAAACGCAACCGTGGGCTAATGTCGTGTGGTACAAAGGTTTTATTCCCAAACACGCGTTCACTTTTTGGGTTGCTAATATGAACAAGTTGCCAACTCGTGAGAGACTACTAAAGTGGGGTCTCAATTCTCCTTCATCCTGCCTCTTTTGCAATGCAAACGATGAATCTAGGGACCACTTGTTCTTTCTATGCAACTATAGCGCTCATGTTTGGAAGCTAGTTCTATATCGGCTCGGGGTTTCATTTCAAAGTTTTGCAAATTGGGACAATCTTATTCAGTGGTTATCTTCCGCTATGCAAAGACAAAAAAGAACTTTGGCGTTTATAACATCTCATCTTACGATCTATGTGTTATGGCGGGAAAGGAACAGAAGACTCCACGGCGAGAAGCTCACAACCAGCTTAGATCTATTTCTTAATATCGATAGGACCACTAAAGACATCATCTTAGGCCGGATTTCGCGCAAATGGTTCCATAACCTTCTATCAATTTGGTTCACTCACTCGTGATCTTCTCTTGAAATGATCTCTTCAACCTGTTTCGATTAGCCTTTTAATTTTTTTTGGGCCAATCTAACTCTGTAGCCTCTAAGCTTTTGTAAAACGTTCCATTTCAATATATTTACATTTTATCAAAAAAAAAAGGATTGATGATGCAATAACAAAGGTTGTGGATAATAATGTGAAAGGATATAATACCTCAGACAATGTGATCTACTTGTATAGGAATTGGGTATGTGTTTCCAATGTTAAGGAACAAAAGGATGAGATCTTAGCACGCACACCAGTGACGTTTTGCAATCCATCCTGGGGTGACAAAGCTATAGCGAGATCTAAAATGTCACTACTATTAGAACAGCATAACATAGGATTTTAGAATGGGTAGCGAAGTGTTTTACATCCCAATTAATAAAGGCAGAACGCAGAGTACATAGTGAATAATTTTGAAGTTACCGTTGCCGGAGTAAAAATGAGGTATGATCACTATTGATTTTGTGACAAGGTTCCCAAGGACAGTTAATAAGTTCGATACATTTTGGATAATTGTTGATTGACTTATGAAGTTAGCTTATCTCTTTGCGTCGAAAAAGACAGACAATGGTGACCAGTTAGCAAAAATATACTTGGAAGTTATCGTTAGGCGGCATGGGGTTGCAGTGACCATTGTTTCAGAGATCCAAAAATTATTCAATATTTTTGCAGATGTTCCAAAAGGCACTTAGGGCGAAAGTGCATCTCAGTACCGGGTATCATCTACAAGCGGATGGAAAGTCGAAGAGAACAATTCAAACCCTCGAGGATATGTTACAAGTGTGTATGTTGGATAGGGGAAGTCGTTGGGAGGAATATTTACTGGTAGCAGAGTTTATGTTTAACAACAATTATTATAGTAGCATAAAGATGTCTCCACATGAGGCTTTATATGGACGACCTTGTCGAACAACACTTTGCTGGACAGAAGTGGGAGAGCGTAGAGAATTGGAACCTGAGTTGGTTCAAGAGATAGTGGATCAAGTGAAAACTCTTCGTGCTAGATTACAAGAGGCTCACGATCGTTAGAAAAGTTACGCTAACAAAGGGAGAAGAGGATTGGAGTTTAGAGTGGGAGACGAGGTATATTTGAAAATGATGGTATTCAGAGGAGCAAATAAAAATAAGAAGTTGGGAAAACTCAGACCATGTTTTATGGGGCCTTATCCAATTACTAAATGGATTGGCATATTTGCATATAGATTAGGATTACCAAAGGAGTTAGCAGCGTTTCATGATATGTTTCATATATCAGTCTCCGAAAAGTTGTCAAAGAACCAACAATCACCAAAGGATTTGGAAAAAACTTGATAATTCTTAATAAACCGGTAAAAATCACTAGACAACGAAGAGTTGATATGCAAGGGAAGCATGTCAAATCAGTGCATGTTTGTTGGGAAAGAGACGGAATTAAGAAGAGATGTGGGAGTCAGAACATCATATTAGAATCTATTATCCTGGTCTGTTTAAGGACTACGACGAGAGTAATGTTGAACCATCAAATTCGGGGACGAATTCTTTTGTGGTGGGGGAGAATTGTAACATCCTGAACCTAAATTTAAACTATGAAGCCCACAAAACTAGAAGTGAGGGTATAATGGACAATTATTCTAAAATCGTAATTAACCCTAATGATTATATAAGACATCACCAAAAAGGATTAGAGGCAGCCATTCATCAGAAACAAAAAGAAGAAGAGGGGAAGAGATTTTGATAGAGCAGAGGGATAGAAAGTTCAACGTTGGAGAGTCCAGGTGCTCGTGTGTACCATCTTAGGAGGAAAAGAAATTAACCCAAACTTCGCCGTGAAGTGAGACGGGATCTATGATTTTCATTATACACTTATGTATATGTATTTTGATGAGTGATTCGTTTAGGGAGAAAATTAGAGGTTGAATCATGTGTGGTGTTAGGGTTTCAGTTAATTGTTTCAAAAATGATGGTGTTTTTATCAGGAAAAAGGAGTTAAACCTATTAGGAATTTATTAGATAATAAATAAATAAATAGTAAAATGATAAATAGGAATGTGGTGGTGTACGTGTGTGGTGGGGGAAAGGAGTAGAAATATTAGGTTAATTTATTATTTTAAGGGAGATTATTATGTGACTTAATTATTAAGAAAGATAAATTGTTATGTGTTGGTTTATTGGTTAAGAATACTCAATTATTTATGGTTGATTATGGTATAGTAAAATGAACCATAATCAATTAATTAATTGAAATAAATTAATATGATTATTAAATAAATATTGTACATTTAGTCTAACCAACTATAATGTTTGATTTATTAATGTTAGATTCGTCTCATTATGAACTCTAAATCAAAAGCTACAGACGACTTATTGCGTACATGTCAAGTTGATCATCCAGTTAAAATTATCATTATAAACTGATCATTGTGGCTACTTGAGTAAAGGCTTATAATTGAAAAATAATGCATGGCATCATGCAGTTTGGGATGCATTGGACTACTTGAAGGCTTTGTGGTAGCACTTTCAGTCTCAAATGTTGTCTTAATATAGAAAATTGAGCTAGCTTAACGTGAGCATTGGATTCGTGCCATTCTGAACTCTAAATCAAAAGTTACGGACGATTTAGTGCGTTCATGTCAAGTTGATCGGGTAGTTAAAATGATCGTTCTAAATAGATCATTGGTTCTCCTTCAGTAAAGGCATCATGCAGTTTGAGATACATTGGATTACTTGGAATCTTTTTCGTAGCTCTTTCAGTCTCAAATTTTGTCACGATATTGAAAATTGAGCTTGATTAATGTGGGCATTGAAATCATGTCATTTTGAGCTCTAGATCAAAAGTCAAAGACAATTTAGTGTAAATAGGTAAAGTTGATCGGCCAGTTAAAATGATCATTCTAAACTGATCATTGTAGCTCCTTGAGTAAAGGCTTATCAATGAAGCATAATGCATGGCATCACGCAGTTTGGGATGCATTGGATTACTTGAAGGCTTTCTGGTAGCACTCTCAGTCTCAAATGTTGTCACAATATAGAAAATTGGTCTAGATTAATGTGGGTGTTGGATTTGTGTCATTCTAAACTATTATTCAAAAGTTACAGATGATTTAGGGTGTGCATGTAATGTTGATCGGCCAGTCAAATTGCTCATTCTAAATTGATCATTGGGGCTCATTGAGCAATGGTTTACAAATGAAGCATAATGCATGGCATAACGCATTTCGGATAGATCAGATTACTTGGATGCTTTGTCGTAGCTATTTCGGCTTTAAATTTTTTCATTATATAGAAAATTGAGCTTAATTAGCATGGGCTTTGGATTCGTGTCAACCCATAATAAAAAGTTACGAATGATTTAGTGCAAACATGTCAAGTTTATCGGCCAGTTAAAATGATCATTCTAAACTGTTCATTGGTGCTCCTTGAGTAAAGGCTTAAAATTGAAACATAATGCATGGCATCACACAATTTGGATTACATTGGATTACTTGAAGGGTTTGTGGTAGCACATTCAGTCTCACATGCTGTCACAATATAGAAAATTGAGATATCTTAATCTGTGCGTTGGATTCGTGCCATTCTGGACTCTATATCAAAGGTTAAAGATGATTTAGTGCGGACATGTCAGTTTTATCGGCTAGTTATATTGATCATTCTAAACTGATCATTGGTGCTCATTGAGAAAAGGTTTATAAATGGGGCATAATGCAAGGCATTATGCATTTTGGGATACATTGGATTACTTGGAGGATTTTTCGTAGCTCTTTCGGTATTAAATTTTATTACAATATAGAAAATTTAGCTAGCTTAAAATGGGCGCTGGATTCATGTCATTCGGAAGTCTAAATCAAAATTTACGGACGATTTAGTGCGTACATGTCAAGTTGATCGACCAGTTAAAATGATCATTCTAAACTGATCATTAGTGCTCCCTGAGTAAAAGCTTATAAATGAAGCATAATGCATGGTGTCACGCAGCTTAGGATAGATTGGATTTCCTGAAGCCTTTGAGGTAGCTGTTTTAGTCTCCAATGTTGTCATAATATTGAAAATTGAGCTACCTTAATGTGGACATTTGGAATACATTGGATTACTTGGAGACTTTGTCGTTGCTCTTTCATTTGCAAATGTCACAATATGGAAAATTGAGCTAGCTTAACGTGAGGGTTGGATTTATGTCATTTTGAGCTCTAAATCAAAAGATAAAGAAGATTTAGCTCATACATGTCAAGCTGATCAGTTAGTTAAAATGATCATTCTAAACTGATCATTAGTGCTCATTGAGTAAAGCCGTATAAATGAAGCATAATGAATACCATCACGCAGTTTTGGATAGATTGGATTATTTGGAAGCTTTTCCATTGCTTTTTTGATCTTAAATTTTGTCACACTATAGAAAATTGAGCTAGCTTAAGGCGTTGGACTAGTGTCATTTTGAACTCTAAATAAAAAGTTACAGACGATTTAGTGTGAACATGTCAAGTTGATCGGCCAGTTAAAATGAGCATTCTAAACTGATCATTGGTTCTCCTTGATTAAAGGCTTATAAATGAAATATAATGCATGGCATCAAGCATTTTGGGATACATTACTTGAAAGCTTTGTGGTAGCTCTTTTAGTTTCAAATGTTGTCACAATATAGAAAATTGAGCTAGGTTAACGTGGATTCGTGTCATTTTGAACTCTAAATAAAATTACGGATGATGGAGTGTGTACATGTCAAGTTGAACAGCTAGTTGAAATGATCATTCTAAACTGATCATTGGTGCTCTTTGAGTAAAGACTTATAAAATATGCATCATGCATGGCATCATCCAGTTTGGTACACATTGGAGTATTTGGAAGCTTTGTCATAGCTCTTTTAGTCTCAAATGTTGTCACAATATGGAACATTGTGCTAGCTTAACGTGGGCGTTGGATTCATGTCATTTTCAGCATTAAATCAATAGTTAAAGACGATTTATTGCGTAGATGTCAAGTGGATCAGCTAGTTAAAATGATCATGCTAAACAGATCATTGGTGCTCATTGAGTAAAGGCGTATAAATGAAGCATAATGTATGGCATCGCAAATTTTGGGTATGATTTGATTACTTGGAAGCTTTGTCATAGATTTATCCATCTTATATTTTGTCACAATATAGAAAATTGAGCTAGATTGGCGTGGGCGTTGGATTCGTGTCATTCTGAACTCTAAATCAAAAGTTACCAACGATTTAGTGCGTACATGTCAAGTTAATTGACCAGTTAAAATGATCATTCTAAACTGATCATTGGTGCTCCTTGAGTAAAAGTTTATAAATGAAGAATGAATGAATCACGCAGTTTGGGATACATTGGATTACTTGGAGGCTTTTTCGTAGCTCTTTCAGTCTCAAATGTTGTGACAATATTGAAAATTGAGCTAGATTAACGTGAGCGTTGGATTCATGTCATTTTGAGCTCTAACTCAAATGTTAAAGACGATTTAGTTCGGACATGTCAAGTTGATCAGCTAGTTAAAATGATCATTTCAAACTTATCATTGGTGCTCATTGAGCAAAGGTTTACAACTGAAGAATAATGCATGGCATCGAGGAGTTTGCAATAGATTGGATTATTTGGAGACTTTGCCGTAGCTATTTGGGTCTTAAATTTATTTACGGTATAGAAAATTGAGCTATTTTAACGTGAGTGTTGGATTCATGTCATTCTGATTTCTAAATCAAAAGTTTCGGACGATTTAGTGCGGACATGTAAAATTGATCGGCCAGTTAATGAGAATTCTAAACTGATCATTCGTGCTCCTTGAGTAAAGGCCTATAAATGAAGCAATAATGCATGGCATCATGAGGTTTGGGATATATTGGATTACTTGGATGCTTTGTCGTAGATATTTTGGTCTCAAATTTTGTCACAAAATAGAATATTGATGTAGATTAACGTGGGCGTTGGATTCGTGTCATTCTGAACTTTGAATCAAAAGTTAAAGATGATTTCATGCGGACATATCAAGTTGAATGGCTAGTTAAAATGATCACTCTAAACTTATCATTAGTGCTCATTGAGCAAAGGTTTACAAATGATGCATAATTCGTGTTATCGAGCAGTTTGTGATAGATTGGATTACTTGCATACTTTTTCGTATCTATTTGGGTCTTAAATTTAATGACAATATAGAAAATTGAGCTACCTTAATGTGGGCGTTGTATTCGTGTCATTCTGAACTCTAAATTAAAAGTTTCGGACGATTTAGTGTGGAAATGTCAAGTTGATCGGCCAGTTAAATTATAATTCTAAACTGATCGTTGTTGCTCCTTGAGTAAAAGCTTATAAATGAAGCATAATGCATGGCATCACACAGTATGGGATACATTGGATTACTTGGAAGCTTAGTCGTAGAACTTTCAGTCTGAAATGATGTCACAATATTGAAAATTGAGCTATATTAATGTGGGTGTTGGATTCATGTCATTTTGAGCTCTAAATCAAATATTAAAGACGATGTTGTCCGGACAATGCAAGTTGATCAGATAGTTAAAATGATCATTCTAAACTGATAATTGGTGCCTATTGAGAAGAGGTTTACAAATGAAGCATAATGCACGGCATCACGCAGTTTGGGAAAGATTGGATTACTTGGAGGCTTTGTCGTAGCTCTTTCAGTCTCAAATGTTGTCACAACATTGAAAACTGAGCTAGACTAACGTCAGCATTGGATTCATGATCATTTGCGCTCTAAATCATATGTTAAAGACAATTTAGTGCGGACATCTCATGTTGATCAGCTAGTTAAAATGCCCATTCTAAACTGATCATTGGGGGCTCATTGAGCAAAGGTTTACAAATGAAACATAATGCATGGCATCACGCTGTTTGGGATAGATTGGATTACTTCAAAGCCTTTTTCGTAGCTATTTTCCCCATAAGTTTTGTCACAATATAGAGTATTGAGCAAGTTTAATGTGGGTGTTGGATTCGTATCATTCTGAAATCTAAATCAAAAGTTTCGGACGATTTAGTGCACAGGTCGTGTTGATCGGACAGTTAAAATGATCATTCTAAACTTATCATTGGTGCTCCCTAAGTAAAGGATTATAAATGAAGCATAATGCATTGCATCACGCAGTTTGGGATACATTGGATTACATGGATGCTTTGTCGTAGCTCTTTGAGTTTCAAATGTTGTCACCATACTGAAAATTGAGCTAGATTAACATGGGCGGTTGATTCATGTAATTTTGAGCTCTAACGCAAATGTTAAATACGATTGTCCGGACAATGCAAGTTGAGTAGCTAGTTAAAAGGATCATTCTAAAGTGATAATTGGTGTTTACTGAGAAAAGGTTTACAAATAAAGCATAATGCATGACATCACACAGTTTGTGATAGATTGGATTACTTGAAGGCTTTGTCGTACCTATTTTGGCCAGAAATTTTGTCATAGTATAGAATATTGAGCTAGCTTAACGTGGGCGTTGGATTCGTCTCATTCTGAAATCTAAATCAAAAGTTCGGAAGGTTTAGTGCAAACATGACAAGTTGATTGGCCAGTTAAAATGATAATTCTAAACTGATCATTGGTGCTCCTTGAGTAAAGGCTTATAAATGAAGCATAATGCATGGCATCACGCAGTTTGGGATACATTGCATTACATGGAGGCTTTGTTGTAGCTCTTTGAGTCTCAAATGTTGTCACAATATTGAAAATTGAGCTTTATTAACGTGGTCGTTGCATTCATGTCATTTTGAGCTCTAAATCAAATATTAAAGATGATTTAATTTGGACATGTCAAGGTTATAAGCTAGTTAAAATGAACATTCTAAACCGATCATTGGCGCTCACTAAGAAAAGGTTTACAAATGAAGTGTAATGCATTGCATCATGCAATTTGGGATAGATTGGATTACTTGGAGGCTTTGTCATAGCTCTTTCAATCTCAAATATTATCAAAATATTGATATTTGAGCTCGATTAATGTGGGCGTTGGATTCATGTCATTTTGCGTTCTAAATGATATGTTAAAGACAATTTAGTGCGGACATGTCAAGTTGAACAACTAGTTAAAATGCTCATTCTAAACTGATCATTGGTGCTCATTGAGCAAAGGTTTACAAATGAAGCATAATGCATGACATCACGCAGTTTGGGAAATATTGGATTACTTGGAGGCTTTGTCATAGCTCTTTCAGTCTCAAATGTTGTCACAATATTGAAAATTGAACTAGATTAACGTGGGCATTGGATTCATGATAATTTGTGCTTTAAATCATATGTTAAAGACAATTTAGTGCAGACATGTCCTGTTGATCAGATAGTTAAAATGATCATTATAAACTGATCATTGGGGCTCATTGAGCAAAGATTTACAAATAAAACATAATGCATGGCATCACGGTGTGTGGGATAGATTGGATTAGTTGAAAGCTTTTCCGTAGCTATTTTGCCATAAAGTTTGTCACAATATAGAATATTGAGCTAGCTTAACGTGGGCGTTGGATTCGTATCATTCGGAAATCTAAATCAAATGTTTCGGACGATTTAGTGCATACATGTCAAGTTGATCGGACAGTTAAAATGATCATTCTAACCTGATCATTGGTGCTCACTAAGAAAATTTTTACAAATGAAGATTAATATATGGAATCACGCAGTTTAGGATATATTCCATTACTTGGAAGCTTTGTCGTAGCTCTTTCAATATGAAATGTTTTCACAATATTGAAAATTGAGCTAGATTGACATGGGTGTCGGATTCAAATGTTTTTGAGATCTAAATCAAAGGTTAAAGACGATTTAGTGCAGTCATGTCAAGTTGATCAGCTAGTTAAAATGACATTCTAAACTGATAATTTGTGCTCATTGAGCAAAGTTTACAAATGAAGCATAGCGCATGGCATCATGCAGTTGGGTATAGATTGGATTACTTGGAGGCTTTGTCCTAGCTATTTGGGTCTTAAATTTAATTACTTGAAGGCTTTGTCACAGTGTAGAATATTGAGGTAGCTTAACGTGGGTGTTGGATTCA
This sequence comes from Pugionium dolabratum, assembly GCA_018901945.1. Taxonomy (NCBI): domain Eukaryota; kingdom Viridiplantae; phylum Streptophyta; class Magnoliopsida; order Brassicales; family Brassicaceae; genus Pugionium; species Pugionium dolabratum. The sequence continues at coordinate 98,766 of JAEVFF010000810.1, read as the reverse complement.
TATCATTCTAAACTCCAAATCAAAAGTTTCAACAATTTAGTGCAGACATGTCAAAGTTATCGGCCAGTTAAATGATAATTCTAAAGTGATCATTGGTGCTCCTTGAGTAAAGGCTTATCAATGAAGCATAATGCATCGCATCATGCAGTTTGTGATACATTGGATTACTTGGAGGCTTTGTCGTAGCTCTTTCAGTCTGAAATGTTGTCACAATATTGAAAATTGAGCTAGATTAACGTGGGCGTTGGATTCATGTTATTTTAAGATCTAAATCAAATATTAAAGAGGATACTGTTCAGACTTGTCATGTTGATAAGCTAGTTAAAATGATCATTCTAAACTAATCATTGGTGCTCACTATGAAAAGGTGTACAAAGGAAGCATAATGCGTGGCATCACACTGTTTGTGATACATTGGATTACTTGGAGCCTTTGTCATAGCTCTTTTAGTCACAATATTGAAAATTTAGCTAGAATAACGTGGGTGTTGGATTCATGTCATTTTGCACTCTAAATCATATGTTAAAGACAATTTGGTGCGGACATGTAAAGTTGATCAGCTAGTGAAAATTCTCATTTTAAATTGATCATTGGTGCTCATTGAGCAAAGGTTTACAAATGAAGCATAACACATGGCATCACGATGTTTCGGGTACATTAGATTAATTAGAGGCTTTGTCGTAGCTCTTCCAGTCTCAAATGTTGTCACAATATTGAAAATTGAGCTAGATTAACGTGGGCGTCGGATTCATGTCATTTTGAGCTCTAAATCAAATGTTAAAAACAATTTAGTGCGGACATGTCAAGTTGATCACCTAGTTAAAATGTTCATTCTAAACTGAACATTGGTTCTACAAGAGTAAAGGCTTATAAATGAAGCATAATGTATGGAATCACGCATTTTGGGATTCATTGGATTATTTGGAGGATCTTTCGTTGCTCTTCCAACTCTCAAATGTTGTCACAATATTGAAAATTGAGCTAGACAAACGTGGGCGTAGGATTCATGTCATTTTGAGCTCTAAATCAAATGTTAAAAGTAATTTAATGTGGACATGTCAAGTTGATCACCTAGTAAAAATGGTAATTCTAAACTGATCATTGGTGCTCCAGGAGTAACGTCTTATAAATGAAGCATAATGCATGGCATCACGAAGTTCGGGATACACTAGATTATTTGGAAGATTTATCGTAGCTCTTTCAGTCTCAAATGTTGTCAAAATATTGAAAGTTGAGCTTAATTAACGTGGACGTTGGATTCATGTCATTTTGAGCTCTAAATCAAATGTTAAAAATGATTTAGTGCGGACATGTCAAGTTGATCAGCTTGTTAAAATTATCATTCTAAAATGATCATTGGTGCTCATTTCATTCTAAAATGATCATTGGTGCTCATTGAACAAAGATTTACAAATGAAGCATAGTGCATGCCATCCAGCAGTTTGAGATAGATTGGATTACTTGAAGGCTTTGTCGTAGCTATTTGTGTCTTAAATTTAATCAGGATATAGAAAATTGAGCTAGGTTAAGGTGGGCATTGGATTCGTGTCATTCTGAACTTTAAATCAAAAGTTTTAGACGATTTAGTGCGGATATGTCAAGGTTATCGACCAGTTAAATGATAATTCTAAAATGATCATTGATGCTCCTTGAGTAAAGGCTTATAATTGAAGCATCTTGCATGGCATTACGCAGTTGGGGATACATTGGAATACTTGGAGGCTTTGTCGTAGCTCTAAAACAGTCTCAAATGTTGTCACAATATTGAAAATATAACTAGATTAACGTGGGTGTTGGATTCATGTCATTTTAAGCTCTGAATCAAATATTCAATACGATTTAGTCTGCACATGTCAAGTTGATCAGCTAGTTAAAATGACATTCTAAACTGATAATTGGTGCTCATTGAGCAAAGTTTACAAATGAAGCATAGCGCATGGCATCATGCAGTTGGGTGTAGATTGGATTACTTGGAGGCTTTGTCCTAGCTATTTGGGTCTTAAATTTAATTACAATAGAAAATTGAGCTAGGTTAACGTGATCGTTGGCTTCGTGTCATACGGTACTCTAAATCAAAAGTTTTGGATGATTTAGTTCGGACATGTCAAGGTTATCGGCCAATTAAAATGATCATTCTAAAGTGATCATTGGTGCTCCTTGAATAAAGGCTTATAAATGAAGCATAATGGATGGCACCACGCAGTTTGGGATACATTGGATTACTTGGAGGCTTTGTCGTAGCTATTTTTGACTTAAATTTAATCATAATATAGAAAACTGAGCTAGCTTAACGTGGGCATTGGATTCATGTCATTCTCAACTCTAAATCAAAAATTACGGATGATTTAGTGCAGACATTTCAAGTTGATCGCCGAGTTAAAATGATAATTGTAAACTGATCATTGGTGCTCCTTGAGTAAAGGCATATAAATGAAGCATAATGCATGGCATCACACAGTTTGGGATACATTGGATTACTTGGAGGCTTTGTCTTAGCTATTTCGGTCTTAAGTTTAATCACAATATAGAAAACTAAGCTAGCTTAACGTGGGCGTTGCATTCGTGTCATTCTCAACTCTAAATCAAAAGTTACGAACAATTTAGTGCAAACATGTCAAGTTGATCGCCAAGTTAAAATGACAATTCTAACCTAATCATTGGTGCTGCTTGAGTAAAGGCTTATAAATGAAGCATAATTCATGGCATCACACAGTTCGGGATACATTGGATTACTTGGATACTTTGTCGTAGCTCTTTCAGTCTCAAATGTTGTCACAATACTGAAAATTGAGCAACATTAACGTTGGTGTTGGATTCAAGTCTTTTTGAGGTCTAAATCAAATGTTACATATGATTTAGTGTGGACATGTCAAGTTGATCAACTAGTTAAGATGATTATTAGAAAGTGATCATTGGTGCTCATTGAGCAAAGGCTTACAAATGAAGCATAGCGCCTGGCATCACGGAGTTTGGGATAGTATGGATTACTTGTAGGCTTTGTCGTAGCTATTTTGGTTTTAAATTTTGTCACAATATAGAATATTGAGCTAGCTTAACGTGGCGTTGGAGTCATGTCATTCTGAACACTAAATCAAAAGTTACGGATGATTTAGTACGAACATATCAAGTTGATCGGCTAGTTAAAATGATCATTCTACACTGATGATTGGTGCTCCTTCAGTAATGGCTTATAAATGAAGCATAATGCATGGTATCATGCAGTTTGGGATACATTGGAATACATGAAGGGCTTTATCATAGGTCTTCTTGTCTCAAATGTTGTAACAATATTGAAAACTAAGGTAGATTAACGTGGCCTTTGGATTTGTGTCATTCTGAACTTTAAATCACAAGTTACGGATGATTTAGTGCATACATGTCAAGTTGGTCGGCCACCTAAAATGATCATACTAAAGTGATCATTGGTGCTCCTTGAGAAAAGACTTATAAATGAAGCATAATGCATGGCATCCCGCAGTTTGGGATACATTGGATTATTTGGAGCCTTTGTTGTAGGTCTTTCAGTCTCAAATGTTTTCACAATATTTAAAATTCAGCTGGATAACATGGGCAATGGATTCGTGTCATTTTGAACTCTATATTAAAAGTTACAGACGATTTACTGTGGACATTTCAAGATTATCAGTTAGTTAAAGTGATCATTTTAAATGGATCATTTGTCGTAGCTATTTTGGTCATAATTGTGTCACAACATAGAAAATTGAGCTAGTTTAAAGTGGGCGTTGGATTCGTGTCATTCTTAAATATAAATCCAATGTTTTGGACGATTAAGTATGGACATGTCAAGTTGATCAGCCAGTTAAAGTGACCATTCTAAATTGATCATTCTAAACTGATCATTAGTGCTCCTTGAGTAAGCGTAATGCATGGCATCACGCAGTTTAGGATAGATTGGATTTCCTGAATGCTTTTTGATACTTCTTTCAGTCTCAAATGTTGTCACAATATAAACAATTGAGCTAGCTTAATGTCGGCGTTGGATACGTGTCATTCCGAACTTTAAATCAAAAGTTACGGATGATTTAGTGTGTAGATGTCAAGTTGATCAGCTAGTTAAAATGATCATTCTAAACTGATCATTGGTGCTCCTTGAGAAAAGGCTTATAAATGAAGCATAATGCATGGCATCAAGCAGTTTGGCATACATTGGATTAATTGGAGGCTTTGCCGTAGCTATTTTGGTCTTAAATTTTGTCACAATATAGAAATTTCAGCTAGCTTAACGTGGGCAATAGATTCATGTCATTTTGAACCCTAAATCAAAAGCTACATACGATTTAGTGCGGACATATCAAGTTGATCAGCCTGTTAAAATGATCATTCTAAACTAATCATTCTAAGCTAATCATTATGCTTATAAATGAAGTATAATGCATGGCATCACATAGTTTAGGATAGATTGGATTACTTGAAGGCTTTCTGGTAGTTCTTTCAGCTTCAAATGTTGTCACAATATAGAAAATTGAGCTAACTTAATGTGGACATTAAATTTATGACATTCTGAACTCTAAATCACAAGTTACAAACGATTTAGTGCATACATGTCAAGTTGGTCGGCCAACTAAAAAGATGATTCTAAACAGATCATTGGTGCTCCTTGAGAAAAGACTTATAAATGAAGCATAATGCATGGCATCACGCTGTTTGGCATACACTGGATTACATAGGGGCTTTGGTTGTACCAATTTTGGTCTTATATTTTTTTTCACAAAATAGAAAATTGAGCTAGCCTAACGTGGGAAATGGATTCATGTTATTCTGAAATCTAAATCAAAAGTTACAGACGATTTAGTGCGTACATCTCAAGTTTATCTGCTAGTAAAATTGATCATTCTAAACTGATCATTGGTGCTCATTGATCAAAGGTTTACAAATGAAGCATAATGCATGGCATCCCGCAGTTTGGGATAGATTGGATAACTTGGATGCTTTGTTGTAGCTATTTGGGTCTTAAGTTTTGTCACAATATAGAATATTGAGCTAGCTTAACGTGGGCATTGGATTCGTTTCATTCTGAACTCTAAATCAAAAGTTACATACCTTTTAGTGCATATTTTTCAAGTTGATTGGCTAGTTAAAATGAGCATTCTAAACTGATCATTGGTTCTCCTTGAGAAAAGGCTTATAAATGAAGCAAAATGCATGGCATCACGCAGCTTGGGATACATTGGATTATTTGGAAACATTGACGTGGCTATTTCATTCTTAAATTTTGTCACAATATAGAAAATTGGGCTAGCTTAACGTGGGTGTTGGAATCATGTCATTCTGAAATTTAAATAAAAAGTTATGGAAGATTTAGTGCGGATATGTCAAGTTGATATGCTAGCCAAATTCATCATTCTAAACTGATCAATGGTGTTCATTAAGAAAAAGATAACAAATGAAGCATAATGCATGGTATCACGCAGTTTGGGAAAGATTTGATTATTTGGAAGCCTTGTCGTAGCTATTTTGGTCTTAAATTTTGTTACAATAGAGCATTGAGCTAGCTAACGTGGGCACTGGATACGTGTCATTCTGAACTCTAAATCAAAAGTTACAATCGATTTAGTACAAACATGTCAAGTTTATCGGCCAATTAAAGTGAGCATTCTAAACTTATCATTCTAAACTGATCATTAGTGCTCCTTGAGTAAAGGCTTATAAATGAAGCATAATGCATGGCATCACAGAGTTTAGGATGATTGGATTACTTGAAGGCTTTGTGGTAGCTTATTCCAATTCAAATGTTGTCACAATATAGAATATTGAGCTATCTTTACGTGGGTGTTAGATTCGTGTCATTTTGAACTTTAAATCAAAAGTCATGGATGACTTAGTGCATATATGTGAAGTTGATTGTCAAGGTAAAATGATCATTCTAAACAGATCATTGGTGCACCTTTAGTAAGAGCTTATAAATGAAGCATAATGCATGTCATCATGCAGTTTGGATATATTGGACTACTTTTAGGCTTTTCCGTAGATATTAAGGTCTTAAATTTTTTCACACTATAGAAAATTGAGCTAGCTTAATGTGGGGATTATATTCATGTCATTCTGAACTGTAAATCAAAAGTTACGGACAATTTAGTGAAGACATGTCAAGTTTATCGGCTAGTTAAATTTATCATTCTAAACTAATCATTGGTGCTCATTAAGCAAAGGTTTATAAATGAAGCATAATTCATGGCATCACTCAATTTTGGATAGATTGGATTACTTGGAATATTTATCCTAGCTATTTCGGTCTTAAATTTTATCACAATATAGAAAATTGAGCTACCTTAACACGGGTGATGGATTCATGTCGTTCTGTACTTTAAATCCAAAGACATGTCAGGTTTATTGGCTAGTTAAATTGATCATTCTAAACTAATCATTGGTGCTCATTGAGCAAAGGTTTACAAATGAAGCATAATGCATGCCATCACACAGTTTAGGATAGATTGGATTACTTGGGGGCTTTTTCTTACCTATTTCGATCTTAAGTTTTCTCACAATATAGAATATTGAGCTATCTTAACGTGGGCGTTGGATTCTTGTCATTTTGAACTCTAAATTAAAAGTTACAGACGATTTAGTGCGTACATGTCAAGTTGATCGGCCTGTTAAAATGACCATTGTAAACTGATCATTGGTTCTCCTTGAGAAAAGGCTTATAAATGAAGCATAATTCATGGCATCATGCAGTTTGGGATACATTAGATTACTTGGAGGCTTTGTCGTGCCTATTTCATTCTTAAATTTTGTCCCAATATAGAAAATTGAGCTAGCTTAACGTGGACAATGGATTCATGTCATTCTGAACACTAAATCAAAAGCTACGGACGATTAAGTGCGGATATGTCAAGTTGATGGGCCAGTTAAAATGATTATTCTAAACTGATCATTTTAAGCTGATCATTAGTGCTCCTTGAGTAAAGGCTTATAAATGAATCATAATGCATGGCATTACAATGTTTAGGATAGATTGGATCACTTGAAGGTTTTATAGTAGTTCTTTCAGCTTTAAATGTTGTCACAGTATAGAAAATTGAGCTAACTTAATGTTGGCATTAAATTCGTGTCATTCTGAAATATAAATCACAAGTTACGGACGATTTAATGCATACATGTCAAGTTGGTCGGCCAGCTAAAATGATCATTCTAAACTGATCATTGGTGCTCCTTGAGAAAAGGCTTATAAATGAAGCATAATGCATGGCATCACGCAGTTTTGCATACATTGGATTACTTAGAGGCTTTGTTGTAGCTATTTTGGTCTAATACTTCTATCACAATATAGATATTGAGCTAGCCTAACGTGGAAAATGGATTCATGTCATTCCGAACTCTAAATCAAAAGTGATGGACGACTGAGTGCGTACATCTCCAGTTTATCTGCTAGTAAAATTGATCATTCTAAACTGATCATTGGTGCTCATTGAGCAAAGGTTTACAAATGACGCATAATGCATGGCATCACGCAATTTGTGATAGATTGGATAACTTGGATGCTTTTTTTGTAGCTATTTCGGTCTTAAGTATTGTAAAAATATAGAATATTGAGCTAGCTTAACGTGGGCGTTAGATTCATTTCATTCTGAACACTAATTGAAAAGTTACAAACAATTTAGTGCGGACATGCCAAGTTTATCGGCTAGTTAAATTGATCATTCTAAACTGATTATTGGTGCTTATTCAGCAAAGGTTTACAAATGAACAATAATTCATGGCATCACTCAATTTGGGATAGATTGGATTATTTGGTGTCTTTACCCTAGCTATTTTGGTCCTAAATTTTATCACAATATAGAAAATTGAGCTAGCTTAACGCGGGTGTTGGATTCATCTCATTCTCAACTTTAAATAAAAAATTATAGAAGCTTTAGTGTGGACATGTCAAGTTTATTGGCTAGTTAAATTGATCATTTTAAACTGATCATTGGTGCTCATTGAGCAAAGGTTCACAAATGAAGCATAATGCCTCACATAACGCATTCTGGGATAGATTGGATTACTTTGGTTTTAAATCGTCCGTATCTTTTTATTCAGAGTTAAGAATGACACGTATCCAATGCCCATGTTAAAGTAGCTCAATATCCTATATTGACAAAATTAAATACCAAAATAGCTCGACAAAGCCTACAAGTAATCCAATATATCCGAAACTGCGTTATGGCATGCATTATGCTTCATTTATCAGCCTTTACACAAGGAGCGCACCAATGATTTGTTAAGAATGATCATTTTAACTGGCCGATAAACTTGACATGCCCGCTTTAAATCGTCCGTAACTTTTGATTTAAAGTTCAGAATGACATGAATCCAACGCCGACGTTAAGCTAGCTCAATTTTCTATATTTTGACAAATTTAAGAACGAAATAGCTATGACAATGCCTCCAAGTAATCCAATGTATCCCAAACTGCATGACGCCATGAATTATGCTTCACTAGTAAACCTTTGCTCAGTGAGCACCAATGATAAGATTAGAATGATCAATTTAACTAGCCGATAAAGTTGACATGTCCGCCTTAAATCGTCCGTAACTTTTGATTTAGAGTTCAGAATTACATGAATCCAACCGCCATGTTAAGGTAGCTCAATTTTCTATATGGTGACAAAATTTAAGACCGAACTAGATACGACAATGCGTCCAAGTAATCCAATATATCCCAAATTGCATGATGCCATGAATTATGATTCATTTGTAAACCTTTGCTCAATGAGCACCAATGATCAGTTTAGAATGATCAATTTAGCTAGCCGATAAACTTCACATGTCCGCACTAAATTGTTCGCAATGACATGAATCCAACACTCACGTTAATCTAGCTCAATTTTCTATATTGTGACAAAATTTAAGAACTTAATAGCTATGACATAGCCTCAAAATATCCTAAATATCTCAAACTTAATGATACCATGCATTATGCTTCATTTATAAGTTTTTACTAAAGGTGCACCAATAATCAGTTTAGAATGATCATTTCACCTAGAGAATCAACTAGACATATAGGAACTAAGTCATCCTTAACTTTTGATTAAAAGTTCAGAATGATATGAATCCGACACCCACGTTAAGGTAGCTCAATTTCCTATATTGTGACAACATTTGAGACTGAATGAGTTACCACAACACCTTCAAGTAATCCAATCATCCTAAAAAACATGATGCCATGCATTATGCTTCATTTATAAGCCTTTACTCAAGGAGCACTAATGATCAGTTTAGAATGACTATTTTAACTGGCCGATCAACTTGACATTTCCGTACTAAATCGTCTGTAGATTTTAATTTAGAGTTCCAAATGACACATATCCAACGTCCACGTTAAGCTAGAACAATGCTCTATATGGTAACAAAATTTAAGACACAAATAGCTACGACAAAGCCTGAATGTAATCCAATCAATCCCAAACTGCGTGATGCCATGCGTTATGCTTCAATTGTTAACGTTCTCAATGAGCACCAATGATCAGTTTAGAATTATCAATTTAACTAGTCGATAAAATTGACATGTCCGCATTAAATCGTCCATAACTTGTGATTTAATGTTCAGAATGACATGAATCCAATGCCCACGTTAAGCTACCTCAATTTTCAATAATGTGACAAAATTTACGAATGAAATAGCTATGACAAAGCCTACAAGTAATCCAATGTATCCCAAACTGTGTGATGCCATGCATTATGATTCATTTATAAGCCTTTTCTCAAGGAGAACCAATGATCAGTTTAGAATATCATATTAACTGGCCGATCAACTTGACATGTACGCACTAAATCGTCTGTAACTTTTAATTTACAATTCAGAATGACAAGAATCCAATGCCCACGTTAATCTAGCTCGATATTCTATATTGTGACAAAACTTAAGACCAAAATAGGTACGACAAAGTCTCTAACATTTCAAGTTGATCGGCCAATTAAATCGAGCATTCTAAAGTGATCATTCTAAACTGCTCATTAGTGCTCCTTGAGTAAAGTCTTATAAATGAAGCATAATGCATGGCATGGCCTAGTTTAGGATAGATTGGATTACTTGAAGGCTTTGTGGTAGCTCTTTCATTCTCGAATGTTTTCACAATATAGAAAACTGAGCTAGCTTAACATGGATGTTGGATTTGTGTCATTCGGAACACTAAATCAAAATTTATGGATGACTTAGTGCGTACATGTCAAGTTGATTAGAAAGTTAAAAAACTTATTCTAAACAGATCATTGGTGTCCCTTTAGTAAAGGCCTATAAATTAAGCACAATAGCTGGCAACACACAGTTTGAGATATATTGAATTACTTTGAGGTTTTGTCGTATCTATTAAGGTTCTAAATTTTGTCACAATATAGAAAATTGAGCTAGCTTAACGTGGGCGTTGGATTCATGTCACTCTGAACTCTAAATCAAAGTTACAGACAATTTAGTGGGGACATGTCCAGTTTATCTTCTAGTTAAATTGATTATTCTAACTGGTCATGCTAAACATCATTAGTGCTCCTTGAGTAAATGAAGCATAATGCATTGCATCGTGTTGTTTAGGATTCATTGGATTATTTGAAGGCGTTGTGACAGCTCTTTTAGTCTAAAATGTTGTCACAATATAGCAAATTGAGCTAACTTAGCATTGGCATTGGATTCGTGTCATTCTGAACTGTAAATCAAAAGTTACGGACAATATAGTGCGTACATGTCAAGTTGATCGGCCAGTTAAACTGATCATTATAAACTGATCATAGGTGCTCCTTGATTAAAGGCTTATAAATGAATCATAATGCATGGCATCACGCAGTTTGGAATACATTGGATTACTTGGATGCTTTGTCGTATCTATTTCGGTCTTAAATTTTGTCACAATATAGAAAATTGAGCTACCTTAAATTGGGCATTGGATTAATGTAATTCTGAAATATAAATCAAAAGTTACGGATGATTTAGTGCGAACATGTCAAATTTATCGGCTAGTTAAATTGATCATTCTAAACTAATCATTGGGGCTCATTGAGCAAATGTTTACCACGGAAGCATAATACATGGCATCACACAGTTCTGGATAGATTGTATAACTTGGAGGCTTTGTCGTAGGTATTACGGTTTTATCTTTTGCCACAATATAGAATATTGAGCTAGCTTAACGTGGACGTTAGATTTGTGTCATTCTGAACACTAAATCAAAAGTTACGAACGATTTATTGCGTACATGTCAAGTTGATCGGCCAGTTAAACTGATCATTGGTGCTCCTTGATTAAAGACTTATAGAAGAAGTTACAGACGATTTAGTACGTACATGCATGGCATCACTCAGTTTGGGATCAATTGGATTATTTTGACACTTTTTCGTATCTATTTCGGTCTTAAATATTGTCACAATATAGAAAATTGAACTACCTTAAAGTCGGCGTTGGATTAATGTAATTCTGAACTCTAAATTAAAACTTACAGACAATTTAGAGCGGACATGTCAAGTTTATTGGCTAGTTAAATTGATCATTCTAAACGGATCATTGGAGCTCATTGAGCAAAGGTTTACCAAGGAAGCATAATGCATGGCATCGCGCAGTTTGGAATAGATTGGATAACTTGGAAGCTTTGTCGTAGCTATTTCAGTTTAAATTTTGTCACAATATAGAGTATTATGCTAGCTTAACGTGAATGTTGGATCTGTTTCATTCTGAAGTCTAAATCAAAAGTTACATACGATTTAATGCATATATGTCATGTTGATTGGCAAGTTAAAATGATCATTCTAAACTGATCATTGGTGCTCCTTGATTAAAGGCTTATAAATGAAACATAATGCATGGCATCACGTAGTTTAGGATAGATTGGAAAACTTGAAGGCTTTGTGGTAGCTTTTTGTGGTAGCTCTTTCGTACTGCTCCTTTAGTTTTGGTTCCTTGCTGGCCATGCTCACTTCATCCTCCCCACGTTGAGAAGAATTTTACCTCAAATCTGTTTCATCGTGCTTATGAACCGTGGACTTGGCTTGTTTACAAGTCATTCATCTTTGGCAAGCTTTTTTGAGACCACTCCTCGTATGTGGCCAAAATAAATGTTCCTGTACTACATTCAATGTTTTTGCCACGCCAAAGGGACCCATAACACCACCTGTAACATATCTTTGCCACGCATGAGCTTCCTTAACAAACCAATCTCACAAATAAGAGTTAGATACACATAGGCGATTTTGATAGATAAGAACCCATCACTCTAAAAGTATTTTCCAGCACCAAATTTCTCACAAGCAGCATAAATCTCTTTAAAGTCAGCATCAGTAGCATATAATTCTTTGATTTGTTGAAACCCTATCAGCTTAATTTTTTAAACAGTTCAAGAGAACATACCTTCGAGGAAGAACATCGGTTACTATATTCTCTTTACCTTTCTTGTACTTGATCACATAAGGGAAGGTTTCAATGAATTCAGCCCACTTTGCGTGTTTCTTGTTCAGTTTTTGTTGCCCTTTGAGGTGCTTGAGTGATGTGCGAATAACAAACTCCTGCGGCCAAAGATAATGTTGCCATGTTTTGTAAGGCCCCTCCAAGCTTTTCACTAAAGTAGGCTATGGGCTTTCTTTCCTTCATAAGAACACCACCAATACCAATTCCTGAGGCATCACATTCAATTCCAAAGGTTTTATTAAAGTTGGGAAGAGATAGCAACGGCGAGTGTGAGCTTGTCTTTCAAGGTTTGCAATGCTTCTTCCTGTGCTTGCTCCAATTTAAAACCCACATTCCTTCAGATAACCTCAGTGAGTGCAGTTGCTAGAGTGGTAAAGCCTTTGACAAATCTCCGGTAATACGCAGCAAGACCATGGAAACTCCTTAATTCTCCGACACTCTCTAGGCTTGGCCATGCCTTGATTGCATTTATATTTTCCTCATCGACCTTCATACCATATGTACTCACTAGAAAAACCTAAGAAGACAAAGTTATCTGTTCCAAACGTACATTTCTTAAGATTGGCATATAAGGTTTCCTTTCTAAGTACTTCAAAACTTTTCTAAGATGTTCAACATGCTCATCTAAGCTTCGACTATAAACTAGAATGACATCGAACTACACTGCACAAATATGACCTATGAATGCTCTAAGAACATGGTTCATCTATCTCATGAAATTCCTAGGTGAATTTTTCAATCCAAATTGCATTACTAACCACTCTTATAATCCATGTATAGTTTTAAATGCGGTTTCCACTCATCACCTTCTTTCATCCTAATTTGATGGTATCCACTTTTCAGATCTACCTTAGAGAAGATGCAAGAACCATGCAATTCATCAAGCATATCATTTAGTCTAGGAATAGGGTGACGATACGTTTCTTCCTTAGTTTGTACGTTTAAGGTTCTCCTAGTGTCTAAGACTTGACCTACGTGGGGTATGGCTACATTCTCCTCTAAAGAATAAGCATCCGATTGGTCCTCTTCCGATTCGACCTCACCATTAGCCCTAATAACTATGGTTCTCTTATTGGTACATTCTCCACAGTAGTGACCAAAACCCTTACAGTTAAAACACTGATTCTCCCTAATTTTGGTGCTAGAACCCTTATCTATGCCATTAAGTTTCGAATTTTCGTGCTTAGGTTTAAGGAATGGTTTATAATCTTTACTAGAATTATCATCCTTAGATTGACTAAACGTAGTGGAGCTAGTTCCGGGTTTAGTGTTCTTTCTCTTAAGTTGTTTCTCAATGGCTTTATGGAGAAGATCTTCTAGTTCGACATAGTGGTGGACCTCTAGCCTATCTATGATCTCCCTATTGAGGCCGCCCATAAACCTGGCCATAGTGGCTTCATTATCCTCTTGAATATCAGCCCTAAGCAACATGGTTTCCATCTCCGTAAATTACTCTTCTACGGACCTACTTCCTTGAGATAGATTTCTAAGCTTAAGATGTATCTCCCTATGGTAATGACTATGCATAAAACTTCTCCTCATGATGACTTTCATATCGTTCCACAAATCTATAGGAAAATCCCCAGCCCTTCTCCTAGAAGTAACTAATTTATCCCACCAACTTAGAGCATAGTCCTTAACCGCAGTCGGGGCTACCTTAACCTGATTCTCTTGAGTGTATTTTCTACAATCAAAGACTATATCTACCTTCTTTTCCCATTCTAGGTATTCATCAGGGCCATTGATCTAAGGCCAGCTAAAGGGTCGCGAGGGTTAGGTTGATTATTCCTAGACATCCTGTCTTCTTACTGTAACAACCCTGACCCGCAGATGGGATACCGTTTGACACCCCTGATCCTCAATAAGGATCATTAGGGGTGAATCATGGTCGGATTGGGATGGAATATAGGCATGGCCTAGAATATTGGCCAAAGATGACCTATAGCCGCCCATAGTAGCTCAGGTTCGGCAACACTTTGAGCTGGGTAAGTGGCTGCGCAGCTCAACTGAGCTGGACGAGTTGACCGACAGCTGGGCGAGTTGGCCGACAGCTGGGCCAGTTGGCCGACAGCTGGGCGAGTTGGCCGACAGCTGGGCGAGTTGGCCGACAGCTGGGCGAGTTGGCCGACAGCTGGGTGAGTTGGCTGACAGCTGGGCGAGTTGGCCGACAGCTGGGCGAGTTGGCTGACAGCTGGGTGAGCTGGCAAGTAGCTTAACTTAGTTGGGTGAACCAAACTAGCTAGAGCTCGACCTGTGGCAGTGAGGTAGTTGGCATGTCCAAAAGACATGTCCAATGGGTGAAAGGGAGTGTCTCTTGGCGAAGAGAGATGCCCATTCACCAAGAGATGTGACCCAATCTCCAATCCAAATGGATGGTGGAGATTGAACGAGAAAAGATGCGAATGAATGGTTGTGTCCGATGGATTGTGACTCTAGATTCCTATATATAGGAAGGGATTTCGTGGTCTAAGGGGGACAGAAAACCAAGAGGGATACACACAGATATCCACACACACATAGAGACACACACACACACACTTGCACACATGGGGAAATGTCCTATTGATCGGCTGGCCATGGGAAATGGGTGATCCCTTCCACGGCTGGATAGTCGACTAGGTATTCCCTGCGACCGAACCAAGTATGTCAATCCGAGTGATTGGCTTGCCGGGGGATTGGGTGATCCCTTCCAGACGGATGGTTGGCCGGATGTGTCGTATGACCGGACTGAGAATGTCATTGGCCAGACTTGGGGCGACCCTTACAGCTGGAAGTCGGGTGTGTCCTTTGGCTAGATCGGGTATGTCCTTTGGCTAGATCGGGTGTGTCCTTTGGCTAGAATGGGTGTGTCGTTTGGCCAAATCGGGTGTGTCCGTTGGTGAGATCAGGTGTGTCCGTTGGCGAGATCAGGTGTGTCCATGTGCCAGAACGAGTGTGTCCTTTGGCCGGAACAGGTGTGTCCTTTGGCCAAGGTTAGAGTAACCTAAAGACATCGAAAGTAGATCCGGTCCGAGAAGGACGAATCGGGAATGGGGAAAGCCCGGTCTCTTTGTGTGCTTGGTCTGTGGGGATGGTTGGTTGTATGACTAAGTACCAAAGGGATCGGTTCGACCTAATCAGCCCTTGGGTGGATTCTGTTGATGGTGCACGACACGAATGGGCTAAGGTGCGTAGTGAGCTTCTTCTAACTCGGTTATAGATAGATGGAATCTAGACTCCTACGTGTATCGCTGCGTAAAGGGAATGACTTGAACCTAGAAAGGTGAGAATAATAAAAATGGTTCCGCTGCATAACGATAATGCCTATTGCATTCAATCTTAGAAAACGGCTAGGTAAAGTCGTAGATTCTAAAGTTGAACCTCAAATGGGAATAAGAGGAATGTGAGATCCAATGCTCATAGCTCGGCTAGAAGGTGGGCTGAGCCAGAATGCCTTTACCATAGCCTAAGGATGGTCAGGTAGGGTGTTTCAACTCGGATTCTTTGGGAATCCGAAAGGGGACAACCTTTATGGACTGGAAGTCCGGGAAGGGGTGTTTCACTTATGGCCTTCTTCTCCTAGATTGGTGTGACCTAGATGAGTGACTGTAATATTGCTCAGTATCAGAAGGTGGTTGGTGTCTCCTCAGTCCATCATTGATGGAACTTTCTATCTCAGCCCTCATGGTTGCCATACTTTCATTCATCATGGCTTTAAAGGAATAAGGAGTTGTTTGTTGGAGTTTGAGGATTCCTCTCCATTGTGTGTTCCCACCATGGTTCCTGACAAATGCAGACCCATTAAAAGGTAAAATGGTCAAAGTAGAACACCAACTAGAACAAACAAATTGCAAAAGACAAAGACAGAAGAGAAAAAAAACCAAACATTTTAATATCAAAAACCTCTTCTTAATCTCATTTTATCACCTCTTTCATTAAGGATTTTGGATCATCATCCTATTCCTCTCAAGAACCAAAAGTCTAAGGGCTGTTCATATCCCATGGAAGTTTCACTTCATTCCACCTCTTGCCCAATGTGTTTGGTCTTCATCATTATTTACACAGAGCAAGTTGATATTCTAAGGATCTTCCACCATCCATTAGAAGTATCACTCATTCGACAAAAGTTCTCGAGACCATCCATCTTCAAGCTCATGGATTCACGATCTTCTTCACTTCCGCATCCACATTCGGTGTACTATCATTTGCACAACCACTTGGAGACATTCAGGGACTTGATCCTAACCAGGATGAAATCAATATTATATAACTTGGAGGCTTTTTCATAGCTATTTTGGTCTTAAATTTTATCACAATTTTGAAAATTGAGCTAGCTTAACGTGGGTATTGAATTCGTGTCATTCTGAACTATAAATAGAAAGTTACGGACGATTTAGTGAATACATGTCAAGTTGATCAGCCTGTTGAAATGATCATTACAAACTGATCGTTGGTGCTCTTTGAATAAAGGCTTATAAATGAAGCATAATGCATGGCATCACGCAGTTTGGGATACACTGGATTACTTGGAGGCTTTTCCGTAACTCTTTAAGTCTCAAATGTTGTCACAATATTGAAAACTGAGCTAGATTAATGTGGGTGTTGGATTCATGTCATTTGAGCTCTAAATCAAAAGTTAAAGAAGTTTTAGTGTGGATATGTAAAGTTGATCAGCAAGTTAAAATGATCATTCTAAACAGATCATTGGTGCACCTTGAGTAAAGCCTTAGAAATTAATCATAATGCATGGCATCACGCATTTTGGGATACATTGGATTACTTGAAGGTGTTTTCATAACTCTTTCAGTCTCCAATGTTGTCACAATATAGAAAACTGAGCTAGCTTATCATTGGTGCTCCTTGAGTAAACCCTTACTAATGAAGCATTATGCATGGCATCATGCAGTTTGTGATACATTGGATTAGTTTGAAGCTTTGTCGTACCTCTTTCAGTCTCAAATGTTCGCACAACATGAAAAATTGAACTAACTTAAGGTCGGCATTGGATTCATGTTATTTTGAGCTATAAATCAAAAGTTACAAACGATTTCGTGCAAACAAGTCAGGTTGAGCAGCTAGTCAAAATGATCATTCTAAACTGATAATTCTTTTTCCTTGAGTAAGGGCTTATAAATGAAGCATAATGCATGGCATCACACTCGTTGGGAAACATTGGATTACTTGGAAGCTTTGTAGTAGCAATTTCAGTCTCAAATGTTGTCACAATATGGGAAATTAATCTAGCTTAATGTGGGAGTTGGACTGATGTCATTTTGAGCTCAAAATCAAATGTCAAAGACAATTTAATAAAGGCATATGAATGAAGCATCATGCATGTCATCACGTATTCAAGGATACATTGGATTACTTGGAGTCCTTTTTGTAACTCTTTCAGTCTCAAACGTTGCCACAATATGGAAAATTGAGGTAGCTTAACGTGAGCATTGGACTCATGTCATTCTGAGCTCTAATTTTAAAGTTAAAGATTTATTGAGGACATGTCAAGGTTAACAGCTAGTTAAAATGATCTTTCTAAACTGATCATTGGTTCTCCTTCAGTAAAGGCTTATAAATGAAGCATAATGCATGGTATCACGCAGTTTGGGAGAGATTGGATTATTTGTAGGCTTCGTCGTACCTATTTCGATGTTAAATTCTATCACAATATAGAAAATTGAGCTAGCTTAACGTGGGCATTGGATTCGTGTCATTCTAAACTGATCATTGGTGCTCTTGAGTAAAGGCTTACAAATGAAGCATAATGCATGGCATAAAGCAGTTTGGGATACATTGGATTACTTGGAGGTTTTTCTTAGCTCTTTCAGTCTCAAATGTTGCCACAATATGGAAAATTGAGCCAGCTTAACCTGGGCGCTAGAATTATGTCATTTTGAGTTCTAAATCGAAAGTTAAAGAGGATTATTTTGGACAAGTCAATTTGATCAGCTAGTTAAAATGATCATTCTAAATTGTTCATTGGTGCTCATTGAGTAAATGCGTTTAAATGAAGCACATAATGCATAGCATCACGCAATTTGGTATAGATTGGATTACTTGGATTCATTGTCGTAGCTATTTCGATCTTAAATTTCGTCACAAGAAAATTGAGCAAGCTTAAAATGGGCAATGGATTCGTATTTATTTTGAACTCTAAATCAAAAGTTATGGACGATTTAGTGCCAACATGTCAAGTTGATCATCCCGTTAAAATGATCATTCTAAACGGATCATTGGTGCTCCTTGATTAAAGGCTTATAAATGAAGCATAATACATGGCATCACGTAGTTTGGGATAGATTGGATTAACTAGAGGCTTTTTCGTAGGTCTTTTGGTCTTAAATTTTGTCACAATATAGAAAATTGATCTCTTTTAAAGTGGGCGTTGGATTCGTATCATTTTGAATTCTAAATCAAAAGTTACGGACGATTTACTGCCGACATGTCAAGTTGATCGGCCAGTTAAAATGATCATTCTAAACTGATCATTGGTGCTTAATGGCTTATAAATGAATGATAATGCAAGGTATCACGCTGTTATGGATACATTGGATTACTCGAAGGCTTTGCTGTAGCTCTTTAGTCTTAAATGTTGTAACAATATAGAAACTTGAGCTAGCGTAACGTGGGCGTTGGATTCCTGTCTTTCTGAACTCTAAAAAAACGTTACAGACGATTTAGTTCGTTCATGTCAAGTTGAGCGGCAAAATAAAATGATCATTCTAAACTGATCACTGGTGCTCCTCCAGTAAAGGCTTATAAATGAAGCATAGTGCATAAAATAATGCAATTTGTGATACATTGGATTACTTGGAGGCTTTCTCATAGTTATTTCGGTCTTAAATTTTGTCGCAATAGAGAAAATTGAGCTAGCTTAAAGTGCACATTGGATTCATATCATTTTGAACCCTAAATCAAAAGTTACGGATGATCTAATGCCGACAGGTCAAGTTGATCGGCCACTTAAAATGATAATTCTAAACTGATCATTGATGCTCCTTGAGTAAACGCTTATAAATGAAGCAAAATGCAAGGTATCACGTTGTTCTGGATACATTGGATTACTTGAATGCTTTGTTTTAGCTCTTTCGGTCTCAAATGTTATCACAGTATATAAAATTGACCTCGCGTATCGTGGGCGTTGGATTCATGTCATTCTGATTCTAAATAAAAATTTACAGACGATTTAGTGTGCACATGTCAAGTTTAGCGGCCAATTAAAATGATAATTTTAAATTGATCATTGGTTCTCCTTGAGTAAAGGCCTATAAATAAATAATAATGCATGGCATCACGAGTTTGGAATAGATTGGATTATTCGGAGGCTTTGTCATAGCTATTTCGCTCTTACATTTTATTACAATAGAGAAAATTAAGCTAGCTTAATGTGGGCGTTGGATTCGTGTCATTTAGAACTCAAAATCAAAAGTTACGGACGATTTATTGCGGGCAAAATGATCGGGCAGTTCAAATGTTCGGCCAGTTAAAATGATCATTCTAATCTTATCACTGGTGCTCATTGAATTAAGGTATATAAATGATGCATAATGCAACGCATCACGTAGTTTGGGATACATTGGATTACTTGGAGGCTTTGCCATAGCTCTTTTGGTCTCAAATGTTGTCACAATATGGAGAATTGAGCTAGCTTAACGTGGGCATTGGATTCATGTCATTTGGAGCTCTAAATTAAAAGTTAAAGACGATTTATTGTGGACATGTCAAGTTGATCAGCTAGTTAAAATGATCATTCTAAACTGATAATTGGTGCTTCTTGAGTAAACCCTTACTAATGAAGCATTATGCATGGCATCATGCAGTTTGTGATACATTGGATTAGTTTGAAGCTTTGTCGTACCTCTTTCAGTCTCAAATGTTCGCACAACATGGAAAATTGAACTAACTTAAGGTCGGCATTGGATTCATGTTATTTTAAGCTATAAATCAAAAGTTACAAACGATTTAGTGCAAACAAGTCAGGTTGATCAGCTAGTTAAAATGATCATTCTAAACTGATAATTCTTTGTCCTTGAGTAAGGGCTTATAAATGAAGCATAATGCATGGCATCACACACGTTGGGCAACATTGGATTACTTGGAAGCTTTGTAGTAGCAATTTCAGTGTCAAATGTTGTCACAATATGGGAAATTAATCTAGCTTAATGTGGGAGTTGGACTGATGTCATTTTGAGCTCAAAATCAATTGTCAAAGACAATTTAATAAAGGCATATGAATGAAGCATCATGCATGTCATCACGTATTCAAGGATACATTGGATTACTTGGAGTCCTTTTTGTAACTCTTTCAGTCTCAAACGTTGCCACAATATGGAAAATTGAGGTAGCTTAACGTGAGCATTGGATTCATGTCATTCTGAGCTCTAATTTTAAAGTTAAAGATTTATTGTAGGACATGTCAAGGTTAACAGCTAGTTAAAATGATCTTTCTAAACTGATCATTGGGTCTCCTTCAGTAAAGGCTTATAAATGAAGCATAATGCATGGTATCACGCAGTTTGGGAGAGATTGGATTATTTGTAGGCTTTGTCGTACCTTTTTCGATGTTAAATTATATCACAATATAGAAAATTGAGCTAGATCACAATATAGAAAATTGAGCTAGCTTAACGTGGGCATTGGATTCGTATCATTCTAAACTGATCATTGGTGCTCCTTGAGTAAGAGCTTACAAATGAAGCATAATGCATGGCATAATGCAGTTTGGGATACATTGGATTACTTGAAGGTTTTTCGTAGCTCTTTCAGTCTCAAATGTTGCCACAATATGGAAACTTGAGCCAGCTTAACCTGGGCGCTAGAATCATGTCATTTTGAGTTCTAAATCGAAAGTTAAAGAGGATTATTTTGGACAAGTCAATTTGATCAGATAGTTAAAATGATCATTCTAAACTGTTCATTGGTGCTCCCTGAGTAAATGCGTTTAAATGAAGCACATAGTGCATAACGTGGGCACTGAACTCATGTCATTTTGAGCTCTAAATCAGATGTTAAAGACAATTTAGTGCAGACATGTCAACTTGATCAGCCAGTTACATGATAATTCGAAACTGATCATTGCTACTCATTGACTAAGTGAGTATAAATGAATCACATTGCATAGCATCAGGCAGTTTAGGATAGATTGGATTAAATGGAGGCTTTTTCATAGCTATTTCAATCCTAAATTTTGGCACAATATAGAAATATAGCTAGTTTAACGTGGGCGTTGGATTCGTGTGAATCTGAAATCAAAAGTTGCAGGCAATTTAGTGCGGACATGTCAAGTTGATCGACCAGTTAAAATGATCATTCTAAACTGCTCATTGGTGCTCCTTGAGTAAAAGGTTATAAATGAAGCACGATGCATAGCATCGCGCAGTTTGGGATAAGTTGCAATACTTGTAGGCTTTTTCGTAGCTCCTTGAGTCTCAAATGTTGTCACAATATGGAAAATTGACCTAGCTTAATGTGGGCATTGGACTCATATCATTTTGAGATCTAAATCAGAAGTTAAAGATGATTTGGTGCAAACATGTCAAGTTAATCAGCTAGTTAAAATGGTCATTCTAAACTGATCATTGGTGTTCATTGAGTAAAGATGTATAAATGAATCATAATGCATAGCCTCATGAAGTTTTGGATAGATTGGATTATATGGAAAATTAAGCTAGCTTAACGTGGGCGTTGGATTCGTGTTATTCTGAACTTTAAAAATCAAAAGTTACGTGCGATTTAGTGCGGACATGTCAAGTTGATCCACTAGTTAAAATGATCATTCTAAACTGATAATTGGTGCTCCTTCAGTAAAGGCTTATAAATGAAACATAATGCATAACATCACACAGTTTGGGATAGATTGCATAACTTTGTGGCTTTGTCATAACTCTTTTAGTCTCAAATGCTGTCAAAATATGGAAAATTGAGCTAGTTTAACGTGGGCGTTGAACTCATATCATTTTGAGCTCTAAATCAGAAATTAAAGATTATTTAGTGCGGACATGTCAAGTTGAGCAGATAGCTAAAATGATCATCTAAACTGTTTATTGGTGCTTATTGAGTAAATGTGTATCTATGAATCATAATGCATATCACCACGCAGTTTGGGATATATTGGATTACATTAAGGCTTTGTCATAGCTATTAAATTTTGTCACAATATAAAAATTTGAGATAGCTTAACGTGGGCTTTGCATTTGTGTAATTCTGAACTTTAAATCAAAGTTACAGATGATTTAGTGCAGACATGTCAAGTTGATCGACCAATTAAAATGATCATTGTATACTGATCGTTGGTGCTCCTTGAGTAAAAGGTTATAACTGAAGCATGATGCACAACATCACACATTTTGGAATAGTTTGCAATACTTTGAAGCTCGTAGCTCTTTCATTCTCAAATGTTGTCACAATATGGAAAATTGAGCTAGCTTAAGTGGGCGTTGGACTCATGTCATTTTAAGCTCTAGATTAGAAGTTAAAGACGATTTAGTGCGGACATGTCAATTTGATCAGCTAGTTAAAATGTTCATTCTAAATAGATCATTGGTGCTCATTGTGTAAAGGTGTATAAATCAGTCATAATGCATAACATCACGCAGTTTGGGATAGATTGGATTACATGGAGGTTTTTTCATAGCTATTTCGATCTTAAATTTAGGCACAATATAGAAAATTTAGCTACCTTAACGTGGACGTTGGATTCGTATCCTTCTGAACTTTAAATCAAAAGTTACAGACGATTTAGTGCAAACATGTAAAGTTGATCGACCAGTTAAAATTATCATTAAACTGATTATTGGTGCTCTTTGAGTAAAACGTTATCAATGAAGCATGATACATAGCATCACGCAGTTTGGGATAGATTGTACTACTCTGAGGCTTTGTCGTATCTCTTTGAGTATCAAATGTCGTCACAATATGGAAAATTGATCTTAAATGTTGGCACAACATTGAAAATTGAGCTAGTTTAACGTGAGCATTGGATTCGTGTCACTCTGAACTTGAAATCAAAAGTTATGGATGATTTAGTGTGGACATGTCAAATTGATCAGCGAGTTAAAATGATCATTCTAAAGTAATCATTGGTGCTCCTTAAGTATAGGTTTATAAACGAAGCATAATGCATGGCACCACGCAATTTGGATACATTGGATTACTTGGAGGTTTTGTCATAACTATTTCAGTCTCAAATGTTGTCATAATATGGAAAATTGAGCTAGCTTAAAGTGGGCGTTGGATTCATGTCATTTTAAGCTCTAAATCGAAAGTTAAAGACGATTTAGTGTGGATTTATCAAGTTGATCAGCTAGTTACAACGATCACTCTAAACTGTTCATTTTTGCTCCTTGACTAAAGACTTATAAATGAAGCATAATGCATAGCATCACGCATTTTGGGATAGATTGGATTACATGGAGGCTTTGTCATATCTATTTTGATCTTAAATTTTGGAAAAATATAGAAAATTGAGCAAAATTAACGTGGGTGTTGGATTCATGTCATTATGAACTTTAAAGCAAAAGTCACAAAAGATTTGGTGCGCACATGTCGATCGACTAGTTAAAATGATCATTCTAAACTTATCATTGGTCCTCCTTGAGTAAAAGCTTATAAATGAAGCATAATGCATAGCATCACGTAGTTTGGGATAGATTGCATTACTTTGAGGTTTCACTCTCAAATGTTATCAAAATATGGAAAATTGAGCTAGGTTAACGTGGGCATTGAACTCATGTCATTTTGAGCTCTAAATCAGAAGTTAAAGACAAGTTAGTGTCAAGTTGATCAGTTAGTTAAAATGATCATTATAAACTGATCATTGGTGCTCATTGAGTAAAGGCGTATAAGTGAATCATAATGCATAGCATCACACCGTTTGAGATTGATTGGATTGCATGGAGGCTTTTTATAGCTATTTCGATCTTAAATTTTGGCACAATATAGAAAATTGAGCTAGTTTAAAGTGGGCATTGGATTCGTGTCATTCTGAAATTTTAATCAAAAGTTACAGACGATTTAGTGCAGACATCTCAAGTTGATCGACCGGTTAAAATGATCATTCTAAACTTATCATTGGTGCTCCTCCGGTAAAAGCTTATAAATGATGCACAGTCATAGCATCAGACAGTTTTCGATATATTGCATTACTTTGAGGCTTTATCATAGCTCTGTCATTATCAAATATTGTCACAATATGGAAAATTGAGCTGCTTGACGTGGGCGTTGAATTCATGTCATTTTGAGCTCTAAATCAGAAGTTAAAAGGGATATAGTGCGGATATGTCAAAATGATCAGCTACCTAAAATGATGATTCTAAACTGGTCATTGCTTCTCATTGAGTAAATTCTTATAAATGATTCATAATGCATAGCATCACGCAGTTTGGGATATATTGTATTACATGGAGGCTTTGTCTTAGCGATTTCGATCTTAAATTTTGGCACAACATTGAAAATTGAGCTAGCTTAACGTGGGTGTTGGATTCGTGTCATTCTGAACTTTAAATCAAAAGCTACAGAGGATTTATTGTGGACATGTAAAGTTGAATGACCTGTTAAAATGATCTTTCTAAACTGATCATTGGTGCCCTTTGAGTGATGTGATCATGGACAGCAAGGAACACAACCTAAGGAGCAGCTTGAACCAGAGGAGGAAGAATCCACTAAAGATACTAAGGAGCAACCAGAGCCATCAACAATATGACAGTAATGTATCGCCATCCTATACCTAGATTAGATGATATGTTAGATGAATTGCATGGTTCTAGCATCTTCTCTAAATTAGATCTTATGAGTGGTTATCACCAAATGAGGATAAAAGAAGGTGATGAGTAGAAAACTGCATTTAAAGCCTAAACAAGGTTTATATGAGTGGTTAGTAATGCCTTTTGGCTTGACAAGTGCACCTAGTACCTTCATGAGATTGATGAACCATGTCCTTAGGGAATTCATACGTCATTTTCTGGTAGTATACTTTGATGACATTCTTGTTTTAGCTAAACCTTAGATGATCATGTAGAACACCTCAGAAAGGTTTTTGAAGTGCTTAGAAAGGAACCTTGCATGCCAATCTTAAGAAATGTACTTTTGGAACAGATAACCTTGTCTTCTTAGGTTTTGTTGTGAGTACATATGGTATTAATGTTGATGAGTAAAAGATAAACGCGATTAAGGAGTGGCCGAGTCCAAAGAATGTCGGGGAACTAAGGAGCTTCCATGGCCTAGCTGGGTTTTACTGGAGATTTTTCATGGATTTTAGCACTATAGCAGCTCCACTCACTGAGGTTATCAAAAAGAATGTGGGATTTAAGTGGGAGCAGGCGGAAGAGGAGGCATTCCAAACCGTGAAAGGCAAGCTGACACACTCCCCGGTCCTAACTCTTCCTAACTTTGATAAAAATATTGAAATTGAATGTGATGCCTCATGAGTTGGTATTGGTTCTATTCTTATGCAGGAAAGAAAGCCCATAGCCTACGTTAGTGAGAAACTTGGAGGGGCCACACTCAATTACCCAACCTATGACAAAGAACTATATGCGCTTGTGTTGGCCTTGCAAACATGGCAACATTATCTTTGTCCCAAGGAGTTTGTCATCCATACCGACCATGAGTCACTCAAACATGTCAAAAGGCAACAAAATCTGAACAAAAGACACGCTAGGTGGGTCGAATTCATTGAGACCTTCCCTTATGTGATAAAATACAAGAAAGGTAAAGAGAATGTAGTAGTCGATGCTCTTTCTCGAAGGTATGTGCTCTTGAACTCTTTAGAAGTTAAACTGCTAAGGTTTGAGCAAATCAAAGAGTTATATGCTACTGATGCTGATTTTAAAAATATTTATGCTTCTTGTGAGAAGTTTGGTACTGGAAAATACTTTAAGAGTGAAGGCTTCTTGTTTTATGATACTCAGTTATGTGTACCTAACTTCTCTTTGCGAGACTTGTTTGTTAAGGAAGCACATTCAGGTGGTCTTATGGGTCACTTTAGCATGGAAATGGCGTTAAATGTATTACAGGAACACTTCTTTTGGCCACATATGAGGAGTGATGTTGAGAAAGCTTGACAAAGATGTGTAACTTGCAAGCAAGCCAAATCCACGATCCAAAAGCACGGTTTGTATACCCCTCTTCCTATACCTTTGCACCATTGGCATGATATTTCTATGGATTTTTTTGTTGGATTGCCTAGAACTAAGACTGGAAAGAATTTTGTGTTTGTTGTAGTTGATAGGTTTTCCAAAATGGTTGACTTTATTCCTTGTCGTAAGACGGATGATGCCGTTAACATTTCCGGATTATTCTTTAAGGAGATAGATAGACTTCATGGCATGCATAGGACCATAGTATCAGATAGAGACACTAAGTTTTTTAGTTACTTTTGGAAAACACTTTGGTCTAAGCTAGGAACTAAGCATTGTTTCTCCACAACTTGTCACCCGCAATCGGATGGTCAAACTGAAGTAGTTAATAGAACCTTGTCTACTTTGTTAAGAGCTTTGATTAAAAAGAATCTTAGGACTTGGGAAGAATGCTTGCCTCATGTTGAATTCGCATATAATTATGTGAGGCATACTGCTTCTAAGTATTCACCATTCGATATTGTTTATGGGTTCAATCCCATCTCACCTTTGGATCTAATGCCTTTACCTTTGAGTGAAAGGACAAGCCTTGAGGGAAAGAAAAAGGCTGAGTTGGTTAAAAAAATTCATGAGAAGGTTCGGCTCAATATTGAAAATAAGACTAAGATGTATGCTCAACAAGCTAATAAAGGCCGAAAGGAGTTAGCATTTGAGGAAGGAGACTTGGTGTGGATCCATTTGCGCAAAGATAGATTTCCGAGTGAAAGGAAATCCAAGCTATTGCATAGGATTGATGGCCCATTCTAAGTCATCAAGAAGATCAATGACAAGGCCTACCAGCTCGATCTTCACGGTAAGTACCAAGTGAGTTCAAGCTTACATGTTACTGATTTGATTCCATATTTTGCAGATGAAACAGATTTGAGGTCAAATTTTTCTCAACTGGGGTAGGATAATGTGAGCATGGCCAGCAAGGAACCCCGACCTAAGAAGCAGCTTGAACTAGAGGAGGAAGAAGTAACTAAAGATGCTAAGGAGCAGCTAGAACCCGCGGATATTGGAGATGAAAGCCTACAAATCTTCAATGACCCCATTACCCTATCCAAGCAAGCCAAACTTAAGACAACACTACAACATCTTCTCAACACCATTCAGGCCAGTTTAGTGTGTGTAAATCCAACCACATTGGTTGTGATTTTCGGTCTTTAATTTTGTCACAATATAGAAAAATAAGCTACCTTAACGTGGGCATTGGATTCGTGTAATTCTGAACTCTGAGTCAAAAGTTAAAGACGATTTAGTGTGGACATGTCAAAGTTATCGGCAAAATAAATTGATCAGTCTAAACTGATCATTGGTGCTCATTGAGCAAAGGTTTACAAATGAAGCATAATGCATGGCATCACGCAGTTCAGGATATATTGGATTACTTCGAGGCTTTGTCAAAGCTATTTCGGTCCTAAATTTTGTTACAATATAAAAAATTGAGGTAGCTTAACGTGGGCGTTGGATTCATGTCATTCTGAACTCTAAATCAAAAGTTACGGACCATTTAGTGCGGACATGTCAAGTTGATCGGCCACCTAAATTAAAAATGTTAAACTGATCATTGGTTCTCATTGAGCAAAGGTTTACAAATGAAGCAGAATGCATGGCATCATGCAGTTCACGATAGATTGGATTACTTGGACGCTTTGTCGTAGCTATTTCGGTCTTAAATTGTGTCACAATATAAAAACATTGAGCTAGCTAAACGTGGGCTCTGGATTTGTGTCATTCTGAACTCTAAATCAAAATTTACGAACCATTTAGTGCGGACATGTCAAGGTTATCGGCTAGTTAATTTGATCATTCTAAACTGATCATTGGTGCTCATTGAACAATGGTTTACAAATGAAGCATAATGCATGGAATCCCGCAGTTTAGGATAAATTGGATTAGTTGGAGGATTTGTTGTAGCTATTTTGATCTTAATTTATGTCTCAATATAGAAAATTGTGCTACCATAACGTGGGGGTTGGATTCCTGGCATTCTGAACTCCAAATCAAAAATTATGCACCATTTAGTGGGGACATTTCAAATTGATCGGCCAGTTAAAATGATCATTCTAAACTAATGATTGGTGCTCCTTCAGTAAAGACTTATAAATGAAGCATAATGCATGATATCAAACAATTTGGGATACATTGGATTATTTGGAGGCCTTGTCTAAGCTCTTTAAGTCTCAAATGTTGTCATAATTTGGAAAATTGAGCTAACTTAACATGGACGTTGGATTCATATCATTTTTACTTCTAAATCAAAAGTTAAAAACGATTTAGCACGGACATGTCAAGTTGATCAGCTAGTTAAAATGATCATTTTAAACTGATCATTGGTGTTTATTGAGTAATGGCGTACAAATGAAGCATAATGCATGACATCACACAATTTGGGATAGGTTAGACTACTTGGAGGATTTATTGTAGCTATTTGCTCTTAAATATAGTCACAATATTGAAAATTGGGATAGCTTTACTTGGGCGTTGGATTTGTGTCATTCTGAACTCTAAATCAAAAGTTAAAGAAGATTTAGTGTAGACACGTCAAGTTTATCAGCTAGTTAAGATGATCATTCTAAACTGATTATTGGTGCTCCTTGAGTAAAAGCGTAGAAATGAAGCATAATGCATGACATCACGCATTTTGAAATAGATTGCATTACTTTGAGGCTTTGTTATAGCTATTTTGGTTTTAAATTTTTTCACAATATAGAAAATTGAGGTAGCTTAACGCGGGCCATGAATTCTTGTAATTCTGAACTTTGAATCAAAAGTTGAAGAAGATTTAGTGCGGACATGTAAAGTTGATCGACCTGTTAAATTGATCATTTTAAACTGATCATTGGTGCTAATTGAGCAAAGGTTTACAAATGAAGCCTAATGCATGACATCACGCAGTTTGGGATTGATAGGATTACTTGGAGGCTTTAACATAGCCATTTCGGTCTTAAATTTTGTCACAATATATAATAAACTGAGCTAGCTTAATGTGGGGGTTGTATTCTTGTCATTCTGAACTCTAATCAAAAGTTACGAACCATTTAGTGTGGACATGTCAAGTTGATCGGCCAGTTAAATTGACCATGCTTAAGTGATCATTGGTCCTCATTAAGCAAAGGTTTACAGATGAAGCATAATGCATGGCATCACACAGTTCAGGATAGATTGGATTACTTGGAGGCTTTGTCATAGCTATTTCGGTCTTATATTGTGTCACAATATAAAAAAATTGAGCTAGCTTAACGTGCGTGTTGGATTCGTGTCATTTTTTACTCTAAATCAAAAGTTACGGACCATTTAGTGCGGACATGTCAAGTTGATCGGCCAGTTAAATTGATCATTCTAAATGGATAATTAGTTCTCATTGAGTAAAGGTTTTCAAATGAGGCATAATGCATGGCATCTCACTGTCTGGGATATATTGGATTACTTACAGACTTGGTCGTATGTATTTTGGTCTTTAATTTTGTCACAATATAGAAAATGGAGCTAGCTTAATGTAGGTGTTGAATTCATGTCATTCTTAACTCTTAATCAGAAGTTAAAGAGGATTTAGTGCGGAAATGGCAAGTATATGGGCTAGTTAAAATGATCATCCCAAACTGATCATTGGTGCTCCTTGAGTAAAGGTATATAAATGAAGCATAATGCATGGCATCACACTGTTTGGGATAGATTGGATTTATTGGAGGCTTTTTGTAGCTATTTCGGTCTTAAATTTTGTCACAATATAGAAAATTGAGTTAGCTTTACTTGGGCGTTGGATTCGTGTCATTCAGAACAATGAATCAAAAGTTAAAGACGATTTAGTACGGACATGTCTAGTTGATCGGCTAGTTAAAATGATCATTCTAAACTGATCAGTGGTGCTCCTTGAGTTAGGCATATTAACGAAGCATCATGCATTGCAGCACTCAGTTTGGGATAGATTGGAATATGTGGAGGCTTTTTCATAGCTATTTCGGTCTTAAATTTTGTCACAATATAGAGAATTGAGCTAGCTTAGCATCGGAGTTGGGTTCGTGTTATTATAAACTCTGAATCAAAAGTCAAAGACGATTTAGTGCGCACACGTCAAGTTTATCAGCTAGTTAAAATGATCATTCTAAACTGATCATTGGTGCTCCTTGAGTAAAGGCGTATAAATGAAGCATAATGCATGACATCATGCATTTTGGAATATATTGTATTACTTTGAGGCTTTGTCATAGCTATTTCGGTTTTAAATTTAGTCACAACAGAGAAAATTGAGTTAGCTTCACATGGGCTATGGATTCTTGTAATTCTGAACTCTGAATGAAAAGTTAAAGAAGATTTAGTACGGACATGTAAAGTTGATCGACCAGTTAAATTGATCATTCTAAACTGATCCTTGGTGCTCATTGAGCAAAGGTTTACAAATGAAGCATAATGCCTGAAATCACGCAGTTTATGATAAACTGGATTACTTGGAGGCTTTTTCGTAGCTAGTTCGATCTAAAATTTTGTCACAGTATAGAAAATTAAACTCTAAATCTGATCGGGTAATTAAAATGATCATTCTAAACTGATCAGTGGTGATCCTTGAGTCAAGGCGTATTAATGAAGCATCATGCATGGCATCACTCAGTTTGGGATAGATTGGATTACTTGGAGTCTTTGTCATAGCTATTTCGGTCTTAATTTTTGTCATAATATAGAAAATTGAGCTAGCTTTACTTGGGAGTTGGATTCGTCTCATTCTAAACTCTGAATCAAAAGTTAAACACGATTTAGTGCATACATATCAAGTTGATCGGCCAGTTAAATTAATCATTCTAAATGGATAATTTGCTCTCATTGAGCAAAGGTTTTCAAATGAGGCATGATGCATGGCATCTCACAGTTTGGAATAGATTGGATTACTTAGAGACTTGGTCGTATCTATTTCATTCTTTAATTTTGTCACAATATAGAAAATGGAGCTAGCTTAATGTGGGCGTTGGATTCATGTCAATCTTAACACTTAATCAGAAGTTAAAGAGGATTTAGTGCGGAAATGTCATGTTGATCGGCTAGTTAAAATGATCATTCTAAACTGATCATTGGTGCTCCTTGAGTAAAGGCGTATAAATGAAGCATAATGCATGACATCACACTGTTTGGGATAGATTGGATTACTTGGAGGCTTTTTGTAGCTATTTCGATCTTAAATTTTGTCACAATATAGAAAATTGAGCTAGCTTTACTTGTGATTTGGATTCGTGTCATTCTAAACTCTGAATCCAAAGTTAAAGACGATTTAGTGCGGACATGTCAAGTTGATTGGCCAGTTAAATTGATAATTGTAAACAAATAATTGGTGCTCATCGAACAAATGTTTTCAAATGAAGCATAATGCGTGGCATTATGTGTTTTCGGATAGATTGGATTACTTGGAGGCTTTGTCATATCTATTTTGGCCATAAATTTTGTCACTATACATAAAATTGAGCTAAGAGTGGGCGTTGGAGTCGTGTCATTATGAAATCTTAATCAAAAGTTAAAGATGATTTAGTGCGGACATGTCAATGTGATCGGCCAGTTAAATTGATCATTCTAAAGTGATCATTGGGGCTCATTAAGTAATGGCGTATAAATTATGCATAATGCATGGCATCACGCAGCTTGTGAATGATTGGATTACTTGGAGTCTTTTTCGTCGCTATTTCAGTCCAAATTCTATCATCATATGGAAAATTTATCTAGCTTAAAGTGGGCGTTGGATTCGTGTCATTTTGAACTCTGAATCTAAAGTTAAAGATGATTTAGTACGGACATGTCAAGTTGATCGGCGAGTTAAATTGATCATTCTAAACTGATCATCGGTGCTCAATTAGCAAAGGTTTACAAATGAAGCATAATGCATGGCATCACAAAGTTTGGGATAGATAGGATTACTTGGAGGCCTTTTTGTAGCTATTTCGGTCTTTAATTTTGTAACAATATTGAAAATTGAGATTGCTTTACTTGGGTGTTAGATTTGTGTCATTCTTAACTCTAAATCAAAGTTACAGACCATTTAGTGCGGACATGTCAAGTTGATAAGTTAGCTAAAATGATCTTTAGTGCTCCTTCACTGAAGGCGTGTAAATGAAGCATAATTTATGGGATCACGCACTTTAGGATAGATTGCATTACATGGAGGGTTTGTCATAGCTATTTCGGTCTTACATTTTTCACAATATAGAAAATTGAGCTAGCTTAACGTGGTTGCTGGATTCTTGATATTCTGAACTCTAAATCAAAAGTTATAGACGATATCATGCGGTCCTGTGAAGTTGATGGGCAAGTGAAAATGACCATTCTAAACTGATCATTGGTGCTCATTGAGCAAAGGTTTACAAATGAAGCATAATGCATGGCATCACGCAGTTTGGGATAGTTTGGATTACTTGGATACTTTGTCATAGCTGTTTCGGTCTTAAATTTTGTCATAATAGAGAAAATTGAGTTAGCTTAACATGGGAGTTGGATTCCTGTCATTCTGAACACTAAATCAAAAGTTAAATACGATTTAGTGCGCACATGTCAAGTCTATCTACCAGTTAAATTGATCATTCTAAACTGATCATTGGTGATCCTTGAGTAAAGGCTTATAAATGAACCATAATGCATGGCATCACGCAGTTTGGGACACATTGGATTACATGGAGGCTTTGTCATAGCTCATTCAGTCTCAAATGAACCATAATGCATGGCATCACGCAGTTTAATGTGGGTGATGAATTCATATCATTTTGAGCTCTAAATCAAAAGTTAAAGACGATTTAGCGCAGAAATGTCAAGTTGATCAGCTAGTTAAAATTACCATTCTAAACTGATCATTGGTGCTCATTGAGTAAAGGCGTATAAATGAAGCATATTGCATGGCATCACGCAGTTTGGGATAGATTGGATTACTTAAACGCTTTGTCGTTGCTATTTCTGTCTTAAATATTGTCGCAATATAGAAAATTGAGCTAGCTTTACTTGGGCATTTGATCCGGTGTCATTCTAAACTCTAAATTAAAACTTAAATACGATTTAGTGAGGACATGTCAAGTTGATCTACCAGTTAAAATGATCATTCTAAACTTATCATTGGTGCTCATTGAGCAAAGGTTTACAAATGAAGCATAATGCATGGCATCATGCAGTTTGTGATATATTGGATTACTTGGAGGCTTTATCGTAGGTATTTCGTACTTAAATTTTACCACAATATCATTGAGCTAGCTTAACATGGGGATTGTATTCGTGTAATTCTCAACTCTAGATCAAAAGTTAAAGACGATTTAGTGTGTACATGTCAAGTTAATGTGCAAGTTAAAATTATCATTCTAAACTAATCATTGGTGCTTCTTGAGCAAAGGCTTATAAATGAAGCATAATGCATGGCATCACGCAGTTTTGGATAGATTGGATTACTTTGAGGCTTTATCTAGCTCTTTGAGTCTCCAATGTTGTCACAATATGGAAAATTAAGCTAGCTTAACGTGGACGTTGGATTCATGTCATTTTGAGCTCTAATTCAGAAGTTAAAGACGATTTAATGCGAACAGCTTATGTTGATCAACTAGTTAAATTGATCATTCTAAACTTATCATTGGTGCTCCTTGAGTAAAGGCTTATAAATGAAGCATATTGCATGGCATCACGCTGTTTGGTATAGATTGGATTACTTGGAGGCTTTGTGGTTACTATTTCGGTATTAAATTTTGTCACAATAGAAATTGAGCTAGTTTTACTTGGGCATTGGATTCGTGTCATTCTGAACTCTGAATCAAATGCTAAAGACGATTTAGTGCGGACATGTCAAGTTGATCGGCTAGTTAAAATGATCATTCTAAGCTGATCATTGGGGCTCCTTGAGTAAAGGCATATAAATGAAACATAATGAATGGCATCACGCAGTTTTGGATATATTGGATTACTTGGAGGCTTTTTCGCAACTATGTTGGTATTAAATTTTTTCACAATATAGAAAATTGAGTTAGCTTTACTAGGGCGTTGGATTAGTGTCATTCTAAACTTTGATTCAAAACTTAAAGACGATTCTATTGCGGACTTATCAAGTTGATCGACCAATTAAATTGGTCATTCTAAACTGATAATTAGTCGCATTGAGAAAAGGGTTACAAATGAAGCATAATGCATGGCATCACACAGTTTGGGATAGATTGGTTTACTTGGAGGCTTTGTCGTGGCTATTTTGGTCTTAAATTTTGTCAAAATATAGAAA
Source organism: Pugionium dolabratum (assembly GCA_018901945.1). Lineage (NCBI taxonomy): Eukaryota > Viridiplantae > Streptophyta > Magnoliopsida > Brassicales > Brassicaceae > Pugionium > Pugionium dolabratum. Next base: position 64,064 of record JAEVFF010000810.1, on the reverse strand, counting down.
ATTGAAGTAGCTTAACGTGGGTCCTGGATTCTTATCATTTTGGACTCTTAATTAAAAGTTAAAAAAGATTTAGTGCGGACATGTCAAGTTGATCGGCCATTTAAATTGATCATTCGAAACTGATAATTGGTGTTCATTGAGCAAAGGTTTTCAAAAGAAGCATAATGCCTGACATCACGCAGTTTGGGATTGATTGGATTACTTGGAGGCTTTTTCATAGCTATTTCGGTCTCAAATTTTGTCACAATACAGAATATTGAGCTTGCTTAATGTAGCGTTGGATTCGTGTCATTCTGAACTCTAAATCAAAAATTACAAACGATTTAGTAGGACGTGTTAAGTTGATCGGGCAGTTAAAATGATCACTCTAATCTGATCATTAGTTGATGTGAGCATGGCCAGCAAGGAACCTGAACTAAAGTAGCAGCTTTAACCAGAGCAAGAATAAGCCAATGAGGTAGCTAAAGAACAACTAGAACCAGAGGAATCTGAAGATGAAGCCTCGCAAATCTCCAATGGTCACATTACTCTGTCCAAGCTAGTCAAACTCAAGACAACACTACAACACCTTCTCAACACCATTCGGGCCATTTTAGTGTGTGCTAATCCAACCACCATGGTTGTGATTCCAGCCACCTAACCCTCATCAAGAAAGGTATCTTGGATTGTACTCTTTTTCCCTCCTCTTAGTTTCGTCCCATTGGTTTTTCTAAGAGAGGTTTTTAATGATGCAAACCTAAGATACTTTACCACAGCCTCTTGATTTACCAAGGCCCATTCTACCCTATTATTCACGCAAATGAAGAGGAAGGATCAGTCAAGATGTTATTTATTTCTTAGTCTTCATTCTTAGTTGTTTTTGTAATTTCCTAGCTAGTTTCTCTTAACTGCCTTGGTGGTTTCCTATGAGTCTTTGTCTATTCCTATGCACCCCTCGGATCCTATAACTACTCTCTTGTATCCCCTATTCAAATCATCAAAAACTTTAATATCAAAACCATCTTCTTAATCCCGTTTGATTACCTCTTTGATTAAGGAATTTGGATCATGATCCGATTCCTCTCAAGAGCCGAAAGTCTAAGGGCTGTTCATATCCCTTGGAAGTTTCAGTTCATTCCACCTCTTGCCCACCGTGTCTTGTATTCATCATTCACACAGAGCAAGCTGATAGTCGAAGGATCTTCCACAATCCCTTAGATGTATCACTCATTCCAGACAAGTTCTCGAGACCATCCATCTTCAAGCTCATGAAATTCACCATGTTCTTCACTTCCGCATCCACATTCGGTTTAATATCATTTGCAAAACATCTTGAAGACATTCAAGTACTTGATCCTAACCAAGATCACATCAAGTGGTATCAGAGCACACTCCAAACAAGGTTGTATCTATCAAAACCCATTCACACCCTTTCATCTTTTCACAAGAACTTTTAGTGACCTTTCATCTTCCTTTTTGGGATTTGTTTTGAATGTTTCTGGGTTTGTTTCCTGTTAGAACTTGATATTAGAACTCTAAAGAATTGAAATCAATAAAAAAAAGTTCAGGAACTTGTTGTTAGATGATAGAATCAACCAACTCTCAATCGGCATCATTAGAGTTCTCGGAAGCACTAACTGAGTTATATCTTGATTTTGTGAATTAATTGAATATTTTTGAGCTGAAACCAGATAAAAACTTGTTCTTTACACTTAATAGACGTAGGAAATTCAAGTTAAAACATTTGAAAATAAATTAAAGTTTGGTAGATTCATCATTTACGAAACCGGATTTTATAGGTCTAGAGATCGTTTTGCTTAGGGTTGGGTTTTTTTCTCTTTGTGTCTTTGTCTTTTGCGATTTTTTTGTTATAGTTTGTGTTCTACTTTGAGAATTTTAATTGTTTATTGGTATGAATTTGGCAGGAACCATGGAGGGAACAAACAATGGAGAGGAATCCTCAAACTCTAACAAACAACTTCTCGATTACTTTAAAGCCATGATGAATGAAAGTACGGCAACCATGAAGATTGAGATAAAAAGATCCATCAATGACTGACTGAGGAGATGTCAACCACCTTCTGATACTTAGCAGTATTACAGTCACTCATCTAGGTCACACCAATCTAGGAGAAGAAGGCAACCAGAAGACCGAATGCCTCGGAATAACCAACCTAACCCTTGCGACCCTTTAGCTGGCCTTAAAATCCTAATTCCCTCTTTACATGGAACTAATGACCTGAGGAATACCTAGAATGGGAAAAGAAAATAGAATAGTCTTTGATTGTAGGGATACACTCAAGAGAATAAGGATAAGGTAGCCCCAACCGCATTTAAGGATTATGCTCTAAGTTGGTGGGATCAATTAGTTACTTCTAGGAGAAGGGATGTGGATTTTCCTATCGATTTGTGGAACCAGATGAAATTCATCATGAGGAGAAGGTATATACCTAGTATTCTTGGCCAATAAATCCAACAGATGGAGTGCCAAGGACCTTCAGGGAGATAGTACGGCTTCATGGAGTGCCAAGGACCATCGTGTCAGACAGGGACACCAAGTTCCTCAGCCATTTCTGGAGGACCCTTTGGAGGAAGCTAGGCACGAAGCTACTCTTCTCTACCACCTGCCATCCTCAAACCGATGGCCAAACTGAAGTAGTCAACCGGACATTGTCGACTCTTCTCAGGACTACACAAGGGAAGAACCTCAAGACTTGAGTGCAGTGCCTGCCATTCATAGAGTTCGCATACAACCGAGCCGTGCACTCAGCAACCAAGAAGACCCCTTTTGAAGTAGTCTACGGCTTCAACCCTCTCACACCATTGGAGCAAAAGCCACTGCCACCAGCATAGATGACCAACCTCAACGTAGCATCCAAGACGGAGTTCATAAAGAGGATACACCAGAAGGTAGCAGAGAATTTGGAGAAGAGGACCGGGCAGTATGTGACTCATGCCAACAAGGGAAGAAAGGAGGTGATTTTTCAACCAGGCGATTGGGTGTGCCTACACCTACGACAGCAGAGATTCCCCAACGCCAGGAATTCAAAGTTGGCACCAAGAGGAGATGGATCATTCAGAGTGTTGGAGAGGATCAACAACAACGCCTACCGGATCGAGCTTCCAGGTGAGTTTAATGTGTCTAACACCTTCAACGTAACTGATTTAGCCCCTTTCCATGCAGATGAACCAGTTTTCAGGTCAAAACCTACTGAAGGGGGAGGGGATGATGGGGACATCAGGTCGTATGGCCGGCCAGGAGACCAGACTTGCCGATCAGGGAGCTTGCCCGAGACAGCCGGGCCATTTGGCGCGTCTGCCGGCCCAAGCGGTACCGCTGGGCCTTCGACCAACCTGGCTGAACCGACCAACATTTCCGGCAGAGAGGCCCAAACCTCCGGCCCAACTGGCGGCGACGTGGATGACACCGCCGGCCCCAGGGATCAACTTGGCCGGGTCCAATGGCTTTTTCGGTCTTAAATTTTGTCAGAATATAGAGAATCAAACTAGCTTAACGCGGACATTGGATTCGTGTCATTCTGAAGTCTGAATCAAAAGTTAAAGACGATTTACTTCGAACATGTCAAGTTGATCGTCCTGTTAAACTGATCATTCTAAACTGATCTGTTGTACTCATTGAGCAAAGGTTTACAAATGAAGTTATTGAGCAAAGGTTTACAAATGAAGCATCATGCATGGCATTACACAGTTTTGGATAGATTGGCTTACTTGGAGATTTTTTTCGTAGCTATTTCGGTCCAGAATTTTGTCATAATATAGGAAATTGAGCTACCTTACTGTGGGCTTTGGATTCGTATCATTCTAAACTCTAAATCAAAAGTTATAGAAGATTTAGTGCAGACATGTCAAGTAGATCAGCCAGTCAAAATGATTATTCTAAACTGTTCAATTGTGCTCCTTGAGTAATGGCTTATAAATGAAGCATAATGCAAGGCATTACGCAGTTTAGGATATATTGGATTAGTTTGAGGCTTTGCCTAGCTCTTTCAGTCTCAAATGTTAACACAATATTGAAAATTAAGCTAGCTTAACGTGGGTGTTGGATTGATGTCATTTTAAGCTCTAAATCAAAAGTTAAAGACGATTTAGTTCAGATATGTCAAGTTGATGAGCTACTTAAAATGATCACTCTAAACTGATAATTGGTGCTCATAGAGAAAAGGTTTACAAATGAAGACTTGAAGACTTAAAATGATCACTCTAAATGCATGGCATCGGGCAACTCGTGGTAGGTTTGATTACTTGAAGACTTTGTCATAGCTATTTTGGTCTTAAATTTTGTCACAATGTAGAACATTGAACAAGCTTAATGTGAGCTTGGAATTCCTGTAATTTTGAACTCTGAATCAAAAGTTAAAGATGATTTAGTGCGGACATGTCATGTTGATCGGCCAGTTAAATTGATCATTCTAAACAGATCATTGGTGCTCATTGAGAAAAGTTTTACAAATGAAGCAATTTTGGATAGATTGGCTTACTTAGAGACTTTGTTCTAGCTATTTCGGTCCTAAATTTTTCCACAAATTGAAAATTGAGCTAGCTTAACATGGGCGTTGGTTCTTGTCATTATGAACTCTAAATCAAAAGTTAGACGATTTAGTGCGAACATCTCAAGTTGATCGGCCAGTTAAAATGATCATTCTAAACAGATTATTGGTGCGCCTTGAGTAAAGGCTTATAAATGAAGCATAATGCATGACATCACTCAGTTTGGGATACATTGGAATGTTTGGAGGCTTTGTCACAATATAGAAAATTGAGCTACCTTAATGTGGGCGTTGGATTCATGTCATTCTGAACTCTAAATCAAATGTTACGGACGATTTAGTGCGGACATGTAAAGTTTATCGTCAAGTTAAATTGGTCATTCTAAACTGATCGTTGGTGCTCATTGAGCAAAGGTTTACAAATGAAGCATAATTCATGGCATTACGTAGTTTGGGATAGATTGGATTACTTGGAGACTTGCCGTAGCTATTTCGTTTTAAAATTTTTTCACAATATAGAAACTTGAGCTAGCTAAATGTGGGGCCTTGGATTCGGGTAATTCTGAACTCTAAATCAAAATTTACGTATGATTTAGTGTGGACTTGTCAAGTTGATGGCCTGTTAAAATGATCTTTCTAATTTAATTATTGGTGTTCCTTGAGTAAAGGCTTATAAATGAAGCATAATGCAGGGCATCACACAGTTTAGGATAGATTGGATTACTTTGAGGCTTTGTTTAGCTCTTTCATTCTCAAATGTTTTCACATTGTGGAAAATTGAGATAGCTTAACGTTGGCATTGGATACGTGTCATTCTGATCTCTGAATCAAAAGTTAAAGATGATTTAGTGCGGACATGTCAAGTTGATCAGTTAGTTAAACTGATCATTTTAAACTGATTATTGCTGCCGATTGAGCAATGGTTTACAAATGAAGTATAATGCATGGCATCATGCAGTTTGGGGTAGATTAGATTAGTTGGAGACTTTATTGAAGCTATTTTGGTCCTAAATTTTTCACAATATCGAAAATTGAGATAGTTTAATGTGGGCGTTAGATTCATGTCATTCTAAACTATAAATCAAATGTTACAGACGATTTAGTGCGGACATGTCAAGTTTGTCGACTAGTTAAATTGGTCATTCTAAACTGATCATTGGTGCTCATTGAGCAAACGTTTACAAATATAGCATATTGCATGGCATCACGTAGCTTTGGGATAGATAGGATTTCTTGTAAACTTTGTTATAGCTATATTGGTCTTAAAATTTGTCACAATATAGAAAATCGAACTAGCTTAATGCGAGCGTTGGATTCGTGTTATTCTGAACTCTGAACCAAAAATTTCAAGACGATCTTGTGCGGACAAGTCAAGTTGATCGGCCAGTAAAATTGATCATTCTAAACTGATCATTGGTGCTTATTGAGCAAAGGTTTACAAATGAAGCAGTTTTGGATACAGTGGCTTACTTCGAGACTTTGTTGTAGCTAATTCGGTCCTAAATTTTGACACAATATAAAAAATTGAGTTAGCTTAACGTGGGTGTTGCTGAACTCAAAATCAGAAGTTACAAATGATTTAGTGTTGACATGTCAAGTTGATCTTCCAATTAAAATGACTATTCTGAACTGATCATTGATTCTCTTTGGGTAAAAGCTTATAAATGAAGCACAATGTTTGGCATCACACAGTTTAGGATAGATTGGATTACTTTCAGGCTTTTCCTAGCTCTTTCAGTCTCAAATGTTGTGACAACATAGAAAACTGAGCTAGCTTAACGTGGGTTTGGATTCATGTCATTTCGAGCTAAAAAATCAAAAGTTAAATATGATTTATTGCGAACATGTCAATTTGATCAGATAGGTAAGTGATTATTCTAAACTGATAATTTGTGCTCATTGCGCAAAGGTTTACAAATGAAACATAATGCATGGCATCACGTCATTTGAGATAGATTGGATTAGTTGGAGACTTTGTTGTAGGTGTTTCGGTTTTAAATTTTTTCACAATATAGAAAATGATACTAGCTCAACCAGACATTAGATTTGTATCATTCTGAATTCTGAATCAAAAGTTAAAGATGATTTAATGCGGACATGTCAAGTTGATCAGCTAGTTAAAGTGATCATTTTAAGCTAATAATTGGTGCTCATTGAGCAAAGGTTTACAAATGAAGCATAATGCATGGCATCACATAGTTTGGGATAGATTGGCTTACTTGGACACTTTGTGGTGGCTATTTTGGTCCTAAATTTTGTGACAATATAGAAAATTAAGCTACTTTACGTAGGTGTTGGATTCGTGTCATTCTGAACTCTAAATCAAAAGTTACAGACGATTTAGTGCAGACATGTGAAATTTATCGGCCTGTTAAAATGCTCATTCTAAACTGATCATTGGTGCTGCTTGAGCAAAGGCTTCTAAATGAAGCATAATGCATGGAATCACGGTGTTTGGGATACATTGAAATAGTGGGAGGCTTATAAATGAAGCATAATGTTGGCGTTTGATTCGTGTCATTCTAAATTCTAAATAAAAAGTTTTAGAAGATTTTGTGTGGACAAGTCAAGCAGATCGCCCAATTAAAATTATTATTCTAAAGTGATCATTGGTGGTCCTTGAGTAATGGCTTATATATGAAGCATAATGCATGACATTACGCAGTTTAGGATATATTGGATTACTTTGAGGATTTGCCTAGCTCTTTCAGTCTCAAATATTAACACAATATGGAAAATTGAGCTAGCTTAACAAGGGCGTTGGATTCACGTCATTTTGAGCTTTAAATCAAAAGTTAAAAACGATTTAGTGCGGACATGTCAAATTGTTCAACTACTTAAAATGATCATCCTAAACTGATAGTTGGTGCTCCTTGAGAAAAGATTTACAAATGAAGCATAATGCATGGCATCACGCATTTTGGGATAGGTTTGATTACTTAGAGACTTTGCCGTCGCTAATTTAGTCTTAAATTTTGTCACAACGTAAAAACTTGAACAAGCTTAAAGTGGGTGTTGGATTCGTGTTATTTTGAAGTCTAAATCAAAAGTTAAAGACGATTTAGTGCGGACAGGTCAAGTTGATTGGCCAGTTAAATTGATCAACCTAAACTTATCATTGGTGCTCATTGAGGAAAGATTTACAAATGAAGCATCATGCATGGCATCACGCAGTTTGGGATAGATTGGCTTACTTAGAGACTTTGTCGTAGCTATTTTGGTCCTAAATTTTGTTATAACATAGAAAATTGAGCTAGCTTAACGTGGGCGTTGGATTCGTGTTGTTCAGAACTCTAAATCAAAAGTTATAGACGATTAGTGCATACATGTCAAGTAGATCGCCCAGTTAGAATGATTATTCCAAACTGATCATTGGTGCTCCTTGACTAATGGCTTATAAATGAAGATGCATGGCTTTACAAAATTTAGAATATATTGGATTACTTGGAGGCTTTGCCTAGCTGTTTCAGTCTCAAATGTTAACACAATATGGAAAATTGAGCTACCTTAAATTGTGCATTTGATTCATGTCATTTTGAGCTCTAAATCGAAAGTTAAAAACGATTTAGTGCGGACATGTCAAATTGATCAGCTAGTTAAAAATAATAATTCTAAACTGATAATTGGTGCTCATTGAGAAAAGGTTTATAAATGAAGCACAATGCATGGCATCATGCAGTTTGGGATAGGTTTGATTACTTGGAGACTTTGTCGTACCTAATTTGGTCTTAAATTTCGTCACAATGGAAAAAAATGAACTAGCTTAACGTGGGCATTGGATTTGTGTCATTCAGAACTCTAAATAAAAAGTTAAAGATGATTTACTGCAGACAGGTCAAGTTGATCGGCCTGGTAAATTGATCATTCTAAACTTATCATTGGTGCTAAGAGAGGAAAGGTTTACATATGAAGCAACATGCATGGCATCACACAGTTTGGGATAGATTGGCTTACTTGGAGACTTTTTCGTAGATATTTTGGTTCTAAATTTTGTCATAACATAGAAAATTGAGCTAGGTTAACGTGGGCGTTTGATTCGTGTTGTTCTGAACTCTAAATCAAAAGTTATAAACGATTTAGTGCGTACATGTCAAGTAGATCGCCCAGTTAAAATGATTATTGAAAACTGATCATTTGTGCTCCTTGACTAATGGCATATAAATGAAGAATAATGGATGGCTTTACACAATTTAGGATATATTGGATTACGTTGAGGCTTTGCCCACCTCTTTCAGTCTCAAATGTTAACACAATATGGAAAATTGAGCTAGATTAACGTGAGCGTTGGATTCATGTCATTTTGAGCCCTAAATCAAAAGTTAAAAACGTTTTAGTGCGGACATGTTAAGTTGATCTGCTAGTTAAAATGATCATTCTAAACTGATAATTGGTGCTCATTAAGCAAATGTTTACAAATGAATCATAATGCATGGCATCACGCAGTTTTGGATAAGTTTGATTACTTGGAGATGTTGTCGTAGCTAATTTGGTATTAAATTTTGTCCCAATGTAAAAAATTGATCTAGCTTAACGTTCCTGTCATTTTGAACTCTAAATCAAAAGTTAAAGACAATTTTGTGCGGACAATATAGAAAATCAAACTAGCTTAACCAGACATTGGATTCATGTCATTCCGAACTCTGAATCAAAAGTTAAAGATGATTTAATGCGGACATGTCAATTGTTCAGCTAGTTAAAGTGATCATTGTAAACTGATTTAATGCGGACATGTCAAGTTTATCGGCTAGTTAAATTGGTTATTCTAAACTGATCATTGGTGCTCATTGAGCAAAGATTTACAAATGAACCATAATGGATGGCATCACGCAGTTTTGGTTAGATCAGATTACTTGGAGACTTTGGTGTAGCTATTTCGCTCATAAATTTTGTCACATTATAGAAAATTAAGATAGTTTAACGTGGGCGTTTGATTCGTGTCATTCTGAACTATAAGTCAAAAGTTAAAAAGGATTTAGTGCGGACATGTCAAGTTGATCGGCCAGTTAAATTGATCATTCTAAACTGATCATTGGTGCTCATTGAGCAAAGGTTTACAAATGAAGAAGTTTTGGATAGATCGGCATACTTGGAGAGTTTGTGGTAACTATGTCGGAATGAAATTTTGTCAAAATATAGAAAATTGAGCTAGCTTAACGTGGACATTGGATTCATGTCATTCTGAACTCTAAATCAAAAGTTATAGACGATTTAGTGCGTACATGTGAAGTTGATCGGCCTGTTAAAATGATCATTCTAAACTGATCATTGGTGCTACTTGAGTAAACGCTTATAAATGAAGCATTATGCATGTCATCACGCAGTTTGGGATACATTGGAATACTTGGAGGCTTTGCCGTAACTATTTCGGTGTTGAATTTTGTCACAATATAGAAAATTGAGGTAGTTTAATGTGGGCGTTGGATTCATGTCATTCTAAACTGATCACTGTAGCTCACTGAGCAAAGCGTTATAAATGAAGCATAATGCATGGCATCACGCAGTTTTGGGATAGATTGGATTACTTGGAGACTTTGTCATAACTATTTTGGTTTTAAATTTTTTCACAATGTAGAAAATCGAACTAGCTTAATGCGAGCATTGGATTCGTGTCATTCTAAACTCTGAATCAAAACTTAAATAAAATTTAGTGCGGAAATGTCAAGTTGATCAGCCAGTAAAATTAATCATTCTGAACTGATCTTTGGTGCTCATTGAGCAAAGGTTTACAAATGAAGCAATTCTTGATAGATTGGCTTACTTGAAAACTTTGTTGTAGCTATTTCGGTCATAAATTTTGTTACAATATGGAAAATTGAGCTAGTTTAACTTGGGTGTTGCTGAACTCCAAATCAGAAGTTACAGACGTTTTAGTGCGGACATGTTAAGTTGATCGGCCAGTTAAAATGATTATTCTAATATGATCATTGGTTCTCCTTGAGTAAAAGCATATAAATGAAGCATAATACATGGCATCACGCAGTTTAGGATAGATTGGATTACTTTGAGGCTTTGCTTATCTCTTTCGGTCTTAAACGCTGTCACAAATCAAAAATTGAGCTAGGCTAACGTGGGCTTTGGATTCATGTCATTTCGATCTCTAAATCATACGTTAAAGACGACTTATAGCGGACATGTCAAGTTGATCAGTTAGTTAAAGTAATCATTCTAAACAGATAATTGGTACTCATTGAGCAAAGGTTTACAAATGAAGCATAATGCATGGCATCACACAGTTTGGGATAGATTGGATTAGTTCGAGACTTTGTCTTAGCAATTTTGGTCTTAAATTTTGTCATAATTTAGAAAATCGAACTTGATTAACGCGGACATTGGATTCGTGTCATTCTGAACTTTGAATCAAAAGTTAAAGACGATTTAGTGCGGACATCTCAAGTTGATCGGCTAGTTAAATTGATTTTTCTAAACTGATCATTGGTGCTCATTTAGCAAAGATTTACAAATGAAGCATCTTGCATGGCATCACGTAGTTTGGGATATATTGGCTTACATGGAGACTTTGTAGTTGCTATTGCGGTCCTAAATTTTTTTTTAATATAGAAAATTGAGCTAACTTCACGTGGGCGTTGGATTCATGTCATTCTAAACTCTAAAGCAAAAGTTACAGAAGATTTAGTGCGGACATGTCAGGTTGATCAGCAAGTTAAAATGATTATTCTAAACTGATCATTGGTTCTCCTTGAGTATAAGCATTATATGAATAATAATGAATGGCATCACGCAGTTTAGGATAGATTGGATTACTTTGAGGCTTTTCCTAGCTCTTTCAGTCTCAAATGCGGTCACAATATGAAAAATTGAGCTAGCTTAACGTAAGTGTTGGATTCTTATCATTTTGAGCTCTAATTCAAAAGTAAAAGACTATATAGTGCAGAAATGTCAAGTTGATCAGCTAGTTAAAGTGATCATTCTAAACTGATAATTGCTGCTCATTGAGCAGAGGTTTACAAATGAAGCATAACGCATGGTAATGAGGTCATCGGCAAAACCCCCGGCCAACTGCCCGGCCCGGCTGGCCCAAGGAACACAAAGGCGGCCAAATACGCGCAAAAGGATACATGGGTGTATCTTCATGAATCCATGCTTAACCAAGAAGCGGCCAGCCAAGACCAAACCGGGCCTATAATCCTGACGCACAGAGGACACGGGGTGACATGCAGCTCACCCAAAAGAAGGCCAGATCAAGTCATGCACCGTACATCAAATTGGAGTTTTCGAAACTTACCATATTTAGAACTTTCTTTATATGAAAGTCTCCAAACGTTTCTTTGGCGACCAGGAGACTTATTGGTACTTTTAGGAGCTCCCTTAAGCACTTGTAGAAGCTCAAACATGCCTTGGACCAGGCGGGTCCATCCGTGCCTTCAAATGAACCGATTGGAGCCGTTTATGGCAAGTGAGATGGCCAACTGGTTTAATCACTTGCAAACCAAAACATGGCGTCCAGGAGATATTATTAAGGCCCTAAGGAAGCCCAAAATAAACCTACCATGCACCAGCCACCAGAGGATCAGGCGAATCCCTTTCCTCCAAGACTTGCCATATATGGACCAAATTGCACTTAATGTGTTCAGATTGCAATATCTTTATTCCTTGCAACTTGGGCACGTATTGAAGACTTTCCAAAGCATCCAGGATGTACCTAGACACATTACATTCGCCCCAAAGCTCTCAAGATACAAGCATACACACTTTCCTTGTTGGCCAAACTAGACATTAATGGCCAACAACAATATATTTTAAATGTATGATTTCCTTTTCTCCTTTTTAGGTTTAGGACCATTGCTAGGAGCACTATATAAGCTCAGCACGACCTCATTGTAAAGATAGACCACCATTGAAATTAAATTTGAATACAAAGTATTTTCTTCAATGCCTTGTCTTTGAGTTTTGTTCTTGTTCTTTAGAAATAAAGTGTGTGATTCACTTCCTTTCTATTAAAGCCACGGCCAGGTTAGTTTGAGAGATTCAAACTCCCTTGGTTCACCTTTGATCGTGTGATTCGATCAAAACCCCCTCCTTTTAGTTCCCTTTCCCGCTTAAGCCAAGAGAGATTCTCGGTCTTGCGAGTCACGGCCGTACTGCTCGTGAGATTGATATTCAATCTTACATCATTTGGTATCAGAGCTAAAAGCTCTTATCTCAGGTTGTGTTAATCTAACCTTTATCCTTTATTTTTTTATGCTTTTGTTTTGCATTTTTCTTATTTACATCTTATCAAAAAAACAAATAAAAATATTTGTTCTTATTCTTCATTTGCATTGTTTCTTGTTGATTCTTGTTGTTTTTTTTTGTTTGCTCTCATATAAATCGAAAACCAACTCAAAATAATTGTATTTCATGTTTACTTAATAACGTTCATCATAAGAAAAAAAACCAAAAATATAAGCATCACTCATTTTGTTATTTTCGAATTTAGTTACTAGTAATGTTAAAAAAAAGAAGAAGAAAGATTCATTGAATATTGTTTTTTTCGTCCTAAATTAATTTAAAATATCAAAAACCAAAAACAAAAAAAAATTCTTTTAGGTTGTTTTAAAGTTAGTTTCCAAAAGAAACAAAAACAAAAACCTCAAAATATTTACTTGTATCGATTTTCATTTTACTACTACTTATGTGTTAATATCATATATTCACTAGAGTGTACTTTCTTTATTTGTTGATTTGGGCCTGATATCTCTTCTTATTGTTGTGCATGGTACAAAATTTAATGATGGAGCACTATGATGAAGAAGAAGACACCATGAGCATACCACAAACTGATTGTAGTCTAGACAACGACTATGATCAATGCCTAAGCACCAGCGAGTGTGACTATGCAGAAGAGTCATGGAATCAATACTATTTGGAGACTGATTTTAGGGAAGAATCAGATGGAGAAAACCTTGAACCAGAACCACTGGACTATGACCAAGACTTGTCCGACGTAGATGATTCTAATGGATATGGGACATGGCATGAAGACTATTCAGAATATCATTTTGACAATGAAACAGAAGTTGAAGAACTCAAACCAGAGCCACCAGACTACTATTCCACTGACAGAAGCTGGCCAAAGAAAATTACACCTCGCCACTTCGTTGTGTCAAGCCGAGTGCCAACCTACACCACTCCAACTAGATCAAGAAATCAGACAAGTAAGGTATATATTTACAATTCCAAATCTCTAACCTTTTCAGGGTATAACAAGGACCCAGATGAATACCTCCGATGGGAAACCAACATGAAACAATGGCTGCGCTCAAACAACATCCCCAAAGAAGAGAAGCTCTCATATGCCGTTGATATGCTCGTTGGAGATGCCTACAATTGGTGGTTGAAGGAAAATGCACGGACCTTCTACAACAAACCAGTCCTTGATTGGGGAGACCTTAAGGCACGAATGTATAGGGAGTTTGTGAAGAAGTACCAAACACGCAGAAACATCACCACACAACTTATGCACCCAACAACATCAAGGAGTGAGATGTCTACACCAAACATGCAGCCCTTTCATAAGCCCAAGCTTTCCTACTGCTCTGAGCATAACAACGTGTTTTCAAACACCTTAGAAGGACAAAAGGTAGCTAAGCCGATGGTCAAACCAAAAATTGACCAGCAAGTTCAAAAGCCTCAAGCCATAGCACACATGAAACCATCAAAGCCATTGCTTGGAATACACGTCAAGGAAACGCCAGGTAAGTCCTCTAACAATGTGAAAACAGATGAAATTATATGCTATAGATGTCAAGAAATAGGACACTTTGCTAAGACATGCCCAACTAGACAACTAATAACAAGCTTACAAGTAGAACTCGAAAATGTTAAGCCTAAAAGTGTTAAGGCAATAAAGGAGCTTCAATTTGAAATTTCCAGTACTAGCATAATGCACTTTTCTTTGCCAAAATTGTTGAAACAGGTCTAATAAAGCAAGGATTCAACAAAGATCAAGAAGACCCACCTCCTACATTAAACCGATGTTCGGAATCAAGAGGAGACCATGGAGAACCCAACACCTTGGAGGCAAAGCAAAGCAACCAGCTGCAATGGAAAGGAGTAATTTCTTCATTTCTTATCAGGGAGCAACCGCCAGATGCACTATGGCCACATCCGAACCATATAAGGGCCATAAACCGAGGTAATGCCCTAAACCCACAAGTAAATAATGGTATTAACTTGCCTTCTCTTTGCGAGTCACGACCGTACCGCTTGTGAGATTGATATTCAACCTTACATCAGATGGCATCATGCAGTTTGGGATAGATTGGATTAGTTGGAGACATTTTCGTAGATATATCGGTCTTAAATTTTGTCCCAATATAGAAATTGGAAATAGCTTAACGCGGACATTGGATTCATGTTATTCTAAACTCTGAATCAAAATTTAAAAACGATTTAGTGCAGACATGTCAAGTTGATCGGCTATTTAAATTGATCATTCTCAACTGGTCATTGGTGCTCATTGAGGAAAGGTTTACAAATGAAGCATCATGCATGGCATCACGCAGTTTGGGATAGATTGGCTTACTTAGAGACTAGCTCGTAGCTATTTCAAGTAGATCGCCCAGTTAAAATAATTATTCTAAACTGAACATTGGTGGTCCTTGAGTAATGGCTTATAAATCAAGCATAATACATGGGATTGCGCTGTTTAGGATATATTGGATTACTTTGAGGCTTTTCGTAGCTCTTTTAGTCTCAAATGTTAACACAATATGGAAAATTGAGCTAGCTTAATGTGGGCATTCGATTCATGTCATTTTGAGCTGTAAATCAAAAGTTAAAAATGATTTAATGCAGACATGTCTAGTTGGTCAGGTAGTTAAAATGATCATTCTAATCTTATAATTGGTGCTCATTGAGAAAAGATTTACAAATGAATCATAATGCATGGCATCAAGCATTTTGGGATAGGTTTGATTACTTGGAGCCTTTGCCGAAGCTAATTTGGTCTTAAATTTAATCACAATGTAAAAAATTGAAATAGCTTAACGTGGGCGTTGGATTTGTGTCATTTTGAACTCTAAATCAAAAGTTAAAAACGATTTAGTACGGTCAGGTCAAGTTGATAGGTTAGGTATCCTTCTAAACTGATCATTGGTGCTCATTGAGCAATGGTTTACAAATGAAATCATGCATGGCGACACGCAGTTTGGAATAGATTGGCTTAGTTGGAGACTTTGTCATAGCTATTTCGATTCTTAATTTTGTTATAATATAGAAAATTGAACTAGCTTAACGTGGGCATTTGATTCGTGTCATTTTGAACTCTAAATCAAAAGTTATAGATGATTTAGTGCGGACATGTTTAGTAGATCGCCCAATTAAAATGATTATTCTAAACTGATCATTGGTGCTCGTTTAGTAATGGCTTATAAATGAAGTATAATGCATGGCATTTCACAGTTTAGAATATATTGGATAACTTTGAGGCTTTGCCTAGCTGTTTGAGTCTTTAAGGTTAACAAGAGCTAGCTTAATATCGGCGTTGGATTCAAGTCATTTTGAGCTCTAAATCAAAAGTTAAAAATGATTTAGTGCAAACATATCAAGTTGATCAGCTAGTTAAAATGATCATTCTAAACTGATAATTGGTTCTCATTGAGAAAAGGTTTACAAATGAAGCATTATGCATGGTATCACGCAGTTTGGGATAGGTTTGATTACTTGGAGACTTTGTCATAGCTAACTTGGCCTTGAATTTTGTCACATTGTAAAAACTTGAAGTAGTTTAACGTGGGCTTTGGATTCGTGTCATTCTGAACTTTAAATCAAAAGTTAAAGATGATTTAATACGGACAGGTCAAGTTGATCGGCCAGGTAAATTAATCATTCCAAACTGATCATTGGTGCTCATTCACGAAAGGTTTACAAATGAAATCATGCATGGAAACACACAGTTTGGGATAGATTAGCTTACTTGGAAACTTTATCATAGCTATTTTGATCCTTAATCTTTCGTAATATAGAAAATTGAACTAGCTTAACGTGCGCTTTGGATTCGTGTCATTCTAAACAGTAAATCAAAAGTTAGAGACGATTTAGTGCAGACATGTCAAGTGGATCGCCCCGTTGAAATGATTATTCTAAACTGATCATTGGTTCTCCTTGAATAATGGCTTATAAATGAAGCGTAACGCATGATATTACGCAGTTTAGGATATATTGGTTTACTTTGAGAATTTACCTAGCTCTTTTAGTCTCAAATGTTAACACAATTTGGATATTTGAGAGACCTTAACGTGGGCGTTGATTTGTGTCATTCTGAATTTTGAATCAAAATTTAAAGACGATTTAGTGCGGACATGTAAAGTGGATTGGCCAGTTAAACTGATCATTCTTAACTGATCATTGGTGCTCATTGAGGAAAGGTTTACAAATGAAGCATCATGCATGGCATCAAGCAGTTTGGGATAGATTGGCATGCAGTTTGGGATAGACTGGCTTACTTGGAGATTCTGTCGTAGCTATTTCAAGTAGATAGCCCATTTAAAATGATTATTCTAAACTGATCATTGGTGGTCCTTGAGTAATGACTTATAAATCAAGCATAATGCATGGCATTGCGTAGTTTATGATATATTGGATTACTTTGAGGCTTTGTAACTCTTTTAGTATCAAATGTGAACACAATATGGAAACTTGAGCTAGCTTAACGTGGGCGTTGAATTCATGTCATTTAGTGCAGACATGTCGAGTTGATCAGCTTGTTAAAATGATCATTCTAATCTTATAATTGGTGCTCATTGAGAAAAGATTTAAAAATGAATCATAATGCATGGCATCAAGCATTTTGGGATAGGTTTGATTACTTGGAGCCTTTGCCGTAGCTAATATGGTCTTAAATTTCGTCACAATGTAAAAACCTCAACTAGCTTAACGTGGTCGTTTGATTCGTGTCATTTTGAACTCTAAATCAAAAGTGAAAGACGATTTAGTACGAAAAGGTCAAGTTGATCAGCCAGGTAAATTGATCATCCTAAACTGATCATTGGTGGTCATTGATGAAAGGTTTACAAATGAAATCATGCATGAAAACACGCAGTTTGGGATAGATTGGCTTACTTGGTGACTTTGTCATAGCTATTTTGATTCTTAATTTTGTTATAATATAGAAAATTGAGCTAGCTTAGCGTGGGCGTTGGATTCGTGTCATTCTGAACGCTAAATCAAAAGTTACAGATAATTTAGTACGAACATGTCAAGTAGATCGCCCAGTTAAAATGATTATTCTAAACTGATCATTGGTGCTCCTTGAGTAATGGATTATAAATGAATCATAATGCATGGCATTACACAGTTTAGAATATATTGGATTACTTTGAGGCTTTGCCTATTTGTTTCAGTCTTAAAGGTTAACAAGAGCTAGGTTAACATGTGCGTTGGATTCATGTCATTTTGATCTCTAAATCGAATGTAAAAACGATTTAGTGCAGACATGTCAAGTTGATCAGCTAGTTGAAATGATCATTCAAAACTGATAATTAGTGCTCATTGAGAAAAGGTTTACAAATGAAGCACAATGGATGGCATCACGCAGTTTGGGATAGGTTGATTTCTTAGAGACTTCGTCGTAGCTAATTTGGTCTTAATTTTGGTCACAATGTAAAAATTGAAGTAGCTTAATGTGGGCGTTGGATTCGTGTCATTCTGAACTCCAAATCAAAAGTTAAAGACAATTTAGTATGGACAGGTCAAGTTGATCGGCCAGGTAAATTGATCATTCTAAACTGATCAATTGTCCTCATTGAGGAAAGGTTTACAAATGAAATCATGCATGCCAACACGCAGTATGGGATAGATTGGCTTACTTGTAGACTTTGTCGTAGCTATTTTGATCCTTACTTTTGTCATAATATAGAAACTTGAGCTAACTTAACGTGCGCTTTGGATTCTTGACATTCTGAACTCTAAATAAAAAAGTTATATACGATTTAGTGCGGACATTTCAAGTAGATCGCCCAGTTCAAATTATTATTCTAAACTGATCATTGGTGCACCTTGAGTAATGGCTTTTGAATGAAGCATAATGCATGACATTACACAGTTTAGGATATATTGGTTTACTTTGAGGCTTTGCCTAGCTCTTTTAGTCTCAAATGTTAACACAATATGGAAAATTGAGCTAGCTTAATGTGAGCGGTGGATTCATGTCATTTTGAGCTCTAAATCAAAAGTTAAAGATGATTTACTGCAAACATGTCAAGTTGATCAGCTAGTTAAAATGATCGTTCGAAACTGATAATTGGTGCTCATTGAGAAAAGGTTTACAAATTAAGCATAATGCATGGCATCACGCAGTTTGGGATAGGTTTGATTACTTGGAGACTTTTTCGTCACAATGCGAAAAATTGAACTAGCTTAACGTGGGCGTTCGATACATGTTTTTCTGAACTCTAAATCAAAAGTTAAAAATGATTTAGTGCGGACATGTCAAGTTGATCGGTCAGGTTAATTGTTCATTGGTGCTCATTGAGCGAAAATTTTTAAATGAAGCATAATGCATGGCATCACGCAGTTTGGGATAGATTGGATTAGTTGGAGACTTTGCCATAGCTATTTCAGTCTTAAATTTTGTCAAAATATAGAAAATCGAAGTAGCTTAACGCGGACATTGGATTCGTGTCATTATGAACTCCGAATTAAAAGTTAAAAAAGATTTAGTGTGGACAAGTTAGATCGCCAAGTTAAAATGAATATTCTAAATTGATCGCTATTGGTCCTTGAGTAATTGCTTATAAGTGAAGCATAATGCATGGCATTACCCAATTTAGGATATATTGGATTACTTTGAGGCTCTGCCTAGCTCTTTCAATCTCAAATGTTAACACAATATGGAAAATTGAGCTAGCTTAACGTGGTCGTTTGATTCATGCCATTTTGAGCCCTAAATCAAAAGTTTAAAACATTTTATTGCGGACATGTCAAGTTGATCAGCTAGTTAAAATGATCATTGTAAACTGATAATTGGTGCTCATTAAGCAAAGGTTTACAAATGAAGCATACTGCTTGGCATCACGCAGTTTAGGATAGGTTTGATAACTTGGAGACTTTGTCCCAGCTATTTTGGTCCTCACATTTTGACACAATATACAAAATTGAGCTATCTTAACGTGGGCGTTTGATTTGTGTCATTCTAAACTCTAAATCAAAAGTTATAGAAGATTTAGTGCGGACATGTCAAGCAGATTGCCAAATTAAAATGATTATTCTAAACTGATCATTGGTGGTCCTTTAGTAATGGATTATAAATAAATGAAGCATAATGCAAGCTATTACGCCGTTTACGATATATTGGATTACTTTGAGAATTTGCCTAGCTCTTTCAGTCTCAAATATTAACACAATATGGAAAATTGAGCTAGCTTAACGTGTGTGTTGGATTCATGTCATTTTGAGCTCTAAATCAAAAGTTAAAGATGATTTACTGCGGACATGTCAAGTTGATCAGCTAGTTAAAATGATCATTCTAAACTGATAATTGGTGCTCATTGTGAAAAGGTTTACAAATGAAGCACAATGCATGGTATCATGCAGTTTGGAATAGGTTTGATTACTTGGTGACTTTGTCATAGGTAATTTGGTCTTAAATTTCGTCACAATGGAAAAAATTTAACTAGCTTAACATGGGCATTGGATTCGTGTCATTCAGAACTCTAAATCAAAAGTTAAAGGCAATTTAGTGTGGACAGGTCAAGTTGATCGGTGAGGTAAATTGATCATTCTAAACTGATCATTGGTGCTCAGAGAGGAAAGGTTTACAAATGAAGCATCATGCATGGCATCACGCAGTTTGGGATAGATTCACTTACTTGAGGACTTTGTCGTAGCTATTTTGATCCTTAATTTTTTCATAATATTGAAAATTCAGCTACCTTAACGTGGGCATTGGATTCATGTCATTCTTAACTCTAAATCAAAAGTTATATACGATTTAGTGCGGACATGTCAAGTAGATCGCCCAGTTGAAATGATTATTCTAAACTGATCATAGGTGCTCCTTGAGTAATGCCTTATAAATGAAACATAATGCATGGCATTACGTAGTTTTGGATATATTGGATTACTTTGAGGCTTTTTCTAGCTCTTTCAGTCTCAAATGTTAACACAATATGGAAAATTGAGCTACCTTAACGTGTGTGTTGTATTCATGTCATTTTGAGCTCTAAATCGAAAGTTAAAAACGATTTAGTGCGCACATGTTAAGTTGATCAGCTAGTTAAAATGATCATTCTAAACTGATAATTGGTGCTCATTGAGAAAAGGTTTACAAATGAAGCACAATGCATGGCATCATGCAGTTTGGGATAGGTTTGATTACTTGGTGACTTTGTCGTAGCTAATTTGGTCTTAAATTTTGTCACAATATAAAAAATTGAACTAGATTAACGTGGCCATTGGATTCTTGTCATTCTGAACTCTAAATCAAAAATTAAAGACGATTTAGTGTGGACATGTCAAGGTTATCGGCCTGTTAAATTGATCATTGGTGCTCATTGAGCAAAGGTTTACCAATGAAGCATAATGCATGGCATCACACAGTTTGAGATATATTGGATTAGTTGGAGACTTTTTCATAGCTATTTTGGTTTTAAATTTTGTCAAAATATAGAATATCAAACTAGCTTGATGTGGACATTGGATTCGTGTCATTCTGAACTCTGAATTAAAAGTTAAAAAGGATTTAGTGCGGACATGTCAAGTAGATTTCCAAATTAAAATGAATACTCTAAACTGATCATTGGTGCTCCTTGAGTAATGGCTTATAAATGAAGCATAATGCATGAAATTACGCAATTTAGGATATATTAGATTAATTTCAGGCTTTGCCTAGCTCTTTCAGTCTCAAATGTTAACACAATATGGAAAATTGAGCTAGCTTAACGTGTGCGTTGGATTCATGTCATTTTGAGCTCTAAATCAAAAGTTAAAGACGTTTTAGTGCGGAAATGTCAAGTTGATCAGTTAGTTAAATGATCATTCTAAACTGATAACTGGTGCTCATTAAGCAAAAGTTTACAAATTAAGCATAATGCATGGCATCACGCACTTTGGGATAGGTTTGATTACTTGGAGAAGTTGTCGAGCTAATTTGTCTTAAATTTTGTCACAATGTAAAAAATTGAACTAGCTTAACGTGGGCATTGGAATCATGTCATTTTGAACTCTAAATCAAAGGTTAAAGACGATTTAGTGCGGACATGTCAAGTTGATCGGCCAGTTTAATTGATCACTGGTGATCATTGACCAATGGTTTACAAATGAAGCATAATGCATGGCATCACGCAGTTTATGATATATTGGATTAGTTGGAGACTTTGTCATAGCTATTTCGGTATTAAAATTTACAATATAGACAATCGAACTTGTTTAACGTGGACATTGGATTCGTGTCATTATGAACTCTGAATTGAAAGATAAAGAAAGATGTAGTGTGTACATGTCAAGTAGATCGCCAAGTTAAAATGAATATTCTAAACTTATCATTGGTGCTCCTTGAGTAATGGCTTATAAATGACGCATAATGCATTCCATTACGCAAATATATTGGATTACTTTGAGGCTTAGCCTAGCTCTTTCAGTCTCAAATGTTAACACAATATGAAAAATTGAGCTACCTTAACGTGTGGTGTATTCATGTGATTTTGAACTCTAAATCGAAAGTTAAAAACGATTTAGTGCGCACATGTTAAGTTGATCAGCTAGTTAAAATGATCATTCTAAACTGATAATTGATGCTCATTGAGAAAAGGTTTACAAATGAAGCACAATATCATGCAGTTTGGGATAGGTTTGATTACTTGGTGACTTTGTCGTAGCTAATTTGGTCTTAAATTTCGTCACAATATAAAAATATTGAACTAGCTTAACGTGGGCATTGGATTCTTGTCATTATGAACTCTAAATCAAAAGTTAAAGATGATTTAGCATGGACATGTCAAGGTTATCGGCCTGTTAAATTGATCATTGGTGCTCATTGAGCAAATGTTTACCAATAAAGCATAATGCATGGCATCACGCAGTTTGAGATATATTGGATTAGTTGGAGGCTTTTTCATAGCTATTTCGGTTTTACATTTTGTCAAAATATAGAAAATCAAACTAGCTTAACGTGGACATTGGATTCGTGTCATTCTGAACTCTTAATTAAAAGTTAAAAAGGATTTAGTGCGGACATGTCAAGTAGATAGCCAAATTAAAATGAATACTCTAAACTGATCATTGGTGCTCCTTGAGTAATGGCTTATAAATGAAGCATATAATGCATGAAATTACGCAATTTAGGATATATTAGATTACTTTGAGGCTTTGCCTAGCTCTTTCAGTCTCAAATGTTAACACAATATGGAAAATTGAGCTAGCTTAACGTGGGCGTTGGATTCATGTCATTTTGAGTCCTAAATCAAAAGTTAAAGACGTTTTAGTGCGGAAATGTCAAGTTGATCAGTTAGTTAAATGATCATTCTAAACTGATAATTGGCGCTCATTAAGCAAAATTTTACAATTGAAGCATAATTCATGGCATCACGCACTTTGGGATAGGTTTGATTACTTGGAGACGTTGGCGTAGCTAATTTGGTCTTAGATTTTGTCACAATGTAAAAAATTGAACTAGCTTAACGTGGGCGTTGGATTCATGTCATTTTGAACTCTAAATCAAAAGTTAAAGATGATTTAGTGCGGACATGTCAAGTTGATCGGCCAGTTTAATTGATCATTGGTGATCATTGAGCAAAGGTTTACAAATGAACCATAATGCATGGCATCACGCAGTTTATGATATATTGGATTGGTTGGAGACTTTGCCATAGCTATTTCGGTCTTAAAGTTTTTCACAATATAGAAAATCAAACTAGTTTAACGCGGACATTTGATTCGTGTCATTATGAACTCTGAATTGAAAGATAAAGAAAGATTTAGTGTGTACAAGTCAAGTAGATCGCCAAGTTAAAATGAATATTCTAGACTTAACATTGGTGCTCCTTGAGTAATGGCTTATAAATGAAGCATAATGCATTGCATTACGCAATTATATTGGATTAATTTGAGGCTTTGCCTAGCTCTTTCAGTCTCAAATGTTAACACAATATGGAAAATTGAGCTAGCTTAGCGTGGGAGTTGGATTCATGACATTTTGAGCCGCAAATCAAAAGTTAAACACGATTTAGTGCAGACATGTCATGTTGATCTGCTAGTTAAAATTATCATTCTAAACTGATAATTGGTGCTCATGAAGCAAAGTTTACAAATGAAGCATAATGCATGTCATCATGCAGTCTGGGATAGGTTTGACTACTTGGAGAGTTTTTCCTATCTATTTTGGTCCTATATTTTGGCACAATTTACAAAATTGAGCTAGCTTAACCTGAGCGTTTGATTCGTGTCAATCTCAAATCTAAATCAAAAGTTAAAGACGATTTAGTGCGGACATGTCAAGGTTGTTAAATTGATCATTTTAAATTGATCATTGGTGCTCATTGAGCAAAGGTTTGCAAATGAATCATAATATATTGAATCGCGTAGTTTGGGATAGATTGGATTAGTTGGAGACTTTTTTGTAGCTATTTCTGTATTAAATTTTGTCAGAATATAGAAAATCGAACTAGATTAATGCGGACATTGGATTCGTCATTCTGAACTCTGAATCAAAAGTTAAAGAAGATTTAGTGCGGACATGTCAAGTTGATCGGCTAGTTAAATTGATCATTCTAAATTGATCATTGGTGCTCATTGAGCAAATGTTTACAAATGAAGCATAATGCAAGGCATCACGCAAATTGGGATAGATTGGATTAGTTGGAAACTTTGTCGTAGCTATTTTGGTCTTAAATATTGTCACATTATAGAAAATCGAACCAGCTTAACGCGGACATTGTATTCGAGTCATTATAAACTCTGAATCAAAAGTTAAAGACGATTTAGTGCGGACATGTCAAGTAGATCGCCCAGTTAAAATGATTATATTAAATTGATCATTGTTGATCCTTGAGTAATGGCCTATAAATGAAGCATAATGCATGGCATTACAGAATTTGGCATATATTGGATTACTTTGAGGCTTTGTCTAGCGCTTTCAGTCTCAAATGTTAACACAATATGGAAAATTGAGCTACATTAAAGTGGGCATTGGATTCATGTCATTTTGAGCTCTAAATCAAATGTTAAATACGATTTAATGAGGACATGTCAACTTGATCAGCTAGTTAAAATGATTATTCTAAACTGATAATTGGTGCTCATTGAGAAAAAGTTTAAAAATGAAGCATACTGCATGGCATCACGCAGTTTTGGAATGATTTGATTATTTGGAAACTTTGTTGTAGCTATTTTGGTCTTAAATTTTGTCACAGTGTAAAAAATTGAACTACGTTAGCGTGGGCGTTGGATTCCTGTCATTCAGAATTCTAAATGAAAAGTTAAAGACGATTTATTGCGGACATGTCAAGTTGATCAGTTAGTTAAATTGATCATTCTAAATTGATCATTGGTGCTCATTGAGCAAAGTTTTACAAATGAAGCATAATGCATGGCATCACGTGTTTTGGGACAGATTGGATTACTTGAAGGATTTTTCGTGGCTAATTCGGGCTTAAATTTTGGCACAATATAGAAAATTGAGATCGTTTAACGTGGGCCCTGGATTCTTGTCATTGTGAACTCTGAATCATTGGTGCTCATCGAGCAAAGGTTTACAAAAGAAGCATAATGCACGGAATCACACAGTTTGGGATTGATTTGATTACTTAGAGGCTTTGTCATGGCTATTGTGGTCTTGAATTTTGTCATAATATACAAAATCGAGCTAGCATAACAAGGGCGTCTGATTCGGGTCATTCTGAACTCTAAATAAAAAGTTATAGACGATTTAGTGTAGACATGTCAAGTTGATCGACCAGTTAAATTGATCATTTTTAACTGATCATTGGTGCTCATTGAGTAAAGGTTTACAAATGAAGCATCATGCTTGGCATCACATAGTTTGGGAGAATTTTTCGTAGCTATTATGGTCCTAAATTTTCTCATAATATAGAAAATTGAGCAAGTTTAACGTGGGCGTTGGATTCGTGTCATTCTGAACTCTAAATCAAAAGTTATGGAAATGTCAAGTAGATCGCCCAATTAAAATGATTATTTTAAACTGATCATTGGTGGTCCTTGAGTAATGGAATATAAATGAAGCATAATGCATGGCATTACGCAGTTTAGGATTACTTTGAGGCTTTGGCTAGCTCGTTCAGTCTCAAATGTTATCACAATATGGAAAATTGAGCTAGCTTAACGTGGGCGTTGGATTCATGTCATATTGAGCTCTAAATCAAAAGTTAAAGATGATTTATTGTGGACATGTCAAGTTGATCACCTAGTTAAAATGATCATTCTAAACTGATAATTGGTGCTCATTGAGGAAAGGTTACAAAAGAAGCATCACGCATGGAATTACGCAGTTTAGGATAGATTGGTTTACTTGGAGATTTTTTTGAAGCTATTTTGGTCCTAAAGTTTTTCATAATATAGAAAATTGAGCTAGCTTAACAAGAGTGTTGGATTCGTGTTATTCTGAATTCCAAATCAAAAGTTATAGACGATTTTGTGCGGACATGTCAAGTTGATTGGCCCGTTAAATTGATGATTTTTAATTGATCATTGGTACTCATTGAGTAAAGGTTTACAAATGAAGCATCACAATGGCATCATGCAGTTTGGGATAGATTGGCTTATTTGGAGACTTTGTCGTAGTTATTTTGGTCCTAAATTTTCTCATAATATAGAAAATTGACCTAGCTTAATGCGGGCGTTGGATTCGTGTCATTCGGAATTCTAAATCAAAATTTATAGATGATTTAGTGTGGACATGTGAGGTAGATCGCCTAGTTAAAATGATTATTCTAAACTAATCATTGGTGCTCCTTGAGTAATGCCTTGTAAATGAAGCAAAATGCATGACATTACGCAGTTTAGGATATACTGGATTACTTTGAGGCTTTTCCTAGCTCTTTCAGTCTCAAATGTTAACACAATATGGAAAACTGAGCTAGCTTAACGTGGCGTTGGATTCATGTCATATTGAGCTTTAAATCAAAAGTTAAAGATAATTTATTGCGGACATGTCAAGGTTATCAGCTAGTTAAAATGATCATCCTAAACTGATAATCCGTGCTCATTGAGGAAAGGTTACAAAAGAAGCATCATGCATGGAATCACGTAGTTTAGGATAGATTGGCTTACTTGTAGAATATTTCGTAGCTATTTTGGTCCTAAATTTTTTCATAATATAGAAAATTGAGCTAGCTTAACAAGAGTGCGATTCGTGTCATTCTGAACTCTAAATCAAAAGTTATAGACGATTTAGTGTGGACATGTCAAGTTGATTGGCCAGTTAAATTGATAATTTTTAATTGATCATTGGTACTCATTGAGTAAAGGTTTACAAATGAAGCATAACAATGGCATCCTGCAGTTTGGGATAGATTGGCTTATTTGAAGACTTTGTCGTAGTTATTTTGGTCTCAAATTTTCTCATAATATAGAAAATTGACCTAGCTTAATGCGGGCGTTGGATTCGTGTCATTCGGAATTCTAAATCAAAATTTATAGATGATTTAGTACGGACATGTGAGGTAGATCGCCTAGTTAAAATGATTATTCTAAACTGATAATTGGTGCTCCTTGAGTAATGCCTTGTAAATGAAGCATAATACATGACATTATGCAGTTTAGGATATATTGGATTACTTTGAGGCTTTTCCTCACCCTTTCAGTCTCAAATGTTAACACAATATGGAAAACTGAGATAGCTTAACATGGGCGTTGGATTCATGTCATTTTGAGCTCTAAATCAAAAGTTAGAGACGATTTAGTGTTGATATGTCAAGTTGATCAGCTAGTTAAAATGATCATTCTAAACTGATAATTGGTGCTCATTGAGAAAAGGTTTACAAATGAAGCATACTTCACGGCATCACACAGCTTGGGATTGGTTTGATTACTTGGAGATTTGTCGTATCTAATTTGGTCTTAAATTTTGTCGCAATGTAATAAATTGAACTAGCTTAACGTGGCCATCAGATTTGTGTCATTCTGAACTCTAAATAAAATATTAAAGACAGGTCGGGTTGATCGGCCAGTTAAACTGATCATTCTAAACTAATCATTCGTGCCCATTAAGGAGAAGGTTTAAAAATGAAGCATCATGCATGGCATCACGCATTTTTGGATAGATTGGATTACTTGGAGACTTTTTCATAGCTATTTTAGTCCTAAATTTTTTCAAAATATAGAAAATTGAGCTACCTTAACGTGGGCGTCGGATTCGTGTCATTCTGAGCTCTAAATCAATAGTCATAGACAACATAGTGCAGACATGTGAAGTAGATCGCCAGTTAAAATGATTATTCTAAGCTGATCATTGGTGCTCCTTTAGTAATGGCTCATAAATTAAACATAATGCATTGCATTACGCAGTTTATGATATATTGGATTACAAATGGAGCATAATGCATGGCATCACGCAGTTTGGGAAAGGTTTGATTACTCAGAGACTTTATCGTAGTTATTTTGGTTTTAAATTTCGTTATTTAAAAAATTGAACTAGCTTCACGTGGGCGTTAAATTCATGTCATTTTGAACTCTAAATCAAAAGTTAAAGACGATTTAGTGCAAACATGTCAAGTAATTGGCCATTAAAATTTATCATTTTAAACTAATCATTAGTACTCATTGAGCAAAGGTTTACAAATGAAGCATCAAGCATGGCATCATGCAGTTTGGGATAGATTGGATTACTTGGAGACTTAGTCCTAGCTATTTTGATCCTTAATTATGTCATAATATAGAAAATATAGGTACCTTAACGTGGGCGTTGGATTTGTGTCATTCTGAACTCTAAATCAAAAGTAATAAGTGATTTTGTGCGGAAATGTCAAGTAGATCTCCCAGTTAAAATGATTATTCTAAACTGATCATTGGTCTCCTTGAGTAATGGCTTATAAATGAAGCATAATGCATGGCATTATGCAGATTATGATATTTTGGATTAATTTGAGGCTTTGCCTAGCTCTTTCAGTCTCAAAATTAGCACAATATGGAAATTTGAGATAGCTTAACGTGGCCGTTAGATTCATGTCATTTTTAGCTCTATATCAAAAGTTAAAGACGATTTACAGCGGACATGTCAAGTGCATCAGCTAGTTAAAATTATCATTCTAAACTGATAATTGGTGCTTATTGAGAAAAGGTTTACAAATGAAGCATAATGCATGGTATCACGTAGTTTGGGATAGGTTTGATTACTTGGAGAATTTTTCATAGCTATTTTGTTCTTAAAATTTCGTCACAATGTAAAAAAATGAACTAGCTTAACGTGGGCGCTAGATTTGTGTCATTCAGAATTTTAAATCAAAAGTTAAAGACGATTTAGTGTGGACATGTCAAGTAGATCGGCCAGTTAAATTGATCATTGGTGCTCATTGAGCAAAGGTTTACAAATGAAGCATAATGCATGGCATCACGCAATTTGGGTTAGATTGGATTAATTGGAGACTTTTTAATAGCATTTCGGTCTTAAATTTTGTCACAATATTGAAAATCGAACTAGCTTAATGCGGACATTGGATTCGTGTCATTCTGAACTTAGCATTAGTGCTCCTTGAGTTAATAGTTAAAGAAGATTTGGTGCGGACATTTCAAGTAGATCGCCAAGTTAAAATGAATATTCTAAACATAGCATTACTGCTCCTTGAGTAATGGCTTATAAATGGAGCGTAATGCAGGGTATAACGTAGTTTAGGATAAATTGGATCACTTCGAGGCTTTGCCTAGCTCTTTTAGCCTCAAATGTTAACACAATATGGAAAATTAAGCTAGCCTAACGTGGGCATTGGATTCATGACATTTTGAGCCCTAAATCAATAGTTAAAGACGATTTAGTGCGGATATGTCAAGTTGATCAGCTATTTAAAATTATCATTCTAAACTTATAATTGGTGCTCATGAAGCAAAGGTTTACAAATGAAGCATTATGCATGTCATCACGCACTTTGGGATAGGTTTGATTACTTGGAGACTTTGTCCTAGCTATTTTGGTACTAAATTTTGGCACGATATACAAAATTGAGCTAGCTTAACGTAGGCGTTTGATTCATGTTATTCTGAACTCTAAACCAAAAGTTAAAGACGATTTAGTGCGGACATGTCAAGTTGATCGGCCAGTTAAATTGATCATTCTAAATTTATCATTGCTGCTCATTGAGCAAAGGTTTACAAATGAAGCATAATGCATGGCATCACGCTGTTTGGGGTAGATTGGAATAGTTGGAGACTTTTTCGTAGCTATTTTGTTCTTAAATTTTGTCACAATATAGAAAATCGAACTAGCTTCACGTGGACACTGATTTCGTTTAATTCTGAACTCTGATTCAAAAGTTAAAGGAGATTTAGTGCGGACATGTCAAGTAGATCGCCCAGTTAAAATGATTATTCTAAAGTAATCATTGGTGCTCCTTGAGTAATGGATCATAAATGAAGCATAATGCATGGCATTATGCAGTTGAGGATATATTGGATTATAAATGAAGCATAATGCATGGCATTACGGAATTTGGGATATATTGGATTACTTTGAATTTTTGTCTAGCTCTTTTAGTCTCAAATGATTACACAATATGGAAAATTGTGCAATCTTAACGTGGGTGTTTGATTCATGTCATTTTGAGCTCTGAATCAAAAGTTAATGACGATTTAGTGGGGACATGTCAAGTTTATCAGCTAGTTAAAATGATCATTCAAAACTGATAATTGGTGCTCATTGAGAAAAAGTGTACAAATGAAGAATAATGTGTGGCATCACCCAGTTTGGGAATAGTTTGATTACTTGGAAACTTTGTCGTAGCTATTTTGGTCTTACATTTTGTCACAGTGTAAAATTTTGAACTACCTTGATGTGGGTGAGTGATCGTGTCATTCTGAACTCTAAATAAAAAGTTAAAAACAATTTAGTGCGGACATGTCAAGTTGATTGGACAATTATTTTGATCATTCTAAATTGATCATTGGGGCTCATTGAGCAAAGTTTTACAAATGAAGCATAATGCATGGCATCACGTAGTTTGGGATAGATTGGATTACATGGAGGATTTGTCGTGGCTATTTTGGTCTTAAATTTTGTCACAAAAAAGAAAATTGAGGTAGCTTAACATGGTCCCTAGATTCTTGTCATTCTTAACTCTGAATCAAAAGTTAAAGAAGATTTAGTGCGGACATGTCATGTTGATCGGCCACTTAAATTGATCATTCTAAATTGATCATTGGTGCTCATTGAGAAAAGGTTTACAAAAGAAGCATAATGCATAGCACCACGCATTTTGGGATTGATTGGATTACTTGGAGGCTTTTTCATAGCTATTTTGGTCTTAAATTTGGTCATAATATAGAAAATTGATACATGTTAACAAGGTCGTTAGATTCGTGTCATTCTGAACTATAAATAAAAAGTTATAAACAATTTAGTGTAGACATATCAAGTTTATCAGCCAGTTGAATTGATCATTCTTTACTGATAATTGGTGCTCATTGAGTAAAGGTTTACAAATGAAGCATCATGCATGGCATCACGCAGTTTGGGATAGATTGGCTTATTTGGAGACTTTGTCGTAGCTATTTTGGTCCTAAATTTTCTCATAATATAGAAAATTGAACTAGCTAAATGCGGGCGTTGGATTTGTGTCATTCGTAACTTTAAATCAAAAGTTATAGAAGATTTTGTGCGGACATGTCAAGTAGATCGCCTAGTTAAAATGATTATTCTAGACTGATCATTGGTGCTACTTGAGTAATAGCTTATAAATAAAGCATAATGCATGGTATTACATAGTTTAGGATAAATTAGATTAGTTTGAGGCTTTTCCTAGCTCTTTCAGTTACAAATGTTAAGACAATATGGAAAAGTGAGCTATCTTGATGTTGGCGTTGGATTCATGTCATTTTTAGCTCTAAATCAAAAGTTAAACACGATTTAGTGCGGATATGTCAAGTTGAACAGCTAGTTAAAATGATCATTATAAACTGATAATTGGTGCTCATTGAGAAAAGGTTTAAAAGTGAAGCATAGTGTATGGCATCACGCAGTTTGGGATTGGTTTGATTACTTGGAGACTTTGTCGTAGCTAATTTGGTCTTAAATTTCGTCGCAATGTAACAAATTGAACTACCTTAACATGTAATTCGGAACTCTAAATCAAAAGTTAAAGACAATTTAGTGCGTACAGATCATGTTGATCGACCAGTTAAATTGATCATTTTAAACTGATCATTAGTGCTCATTAAGGAAAGCTTTACAAATGAAGCATCATGCATGGCATCACGCAGTTTCGGATTGATTGGCTTACTTGAAGACTTTTTCGTAGCTATTTTGGTCCCAAATTTTGTCCAAATATAGAAAATTTAGCCAGCTTAACGTGGGCATTGAACTCGTGTCATTCGGAGCTCTAAATCAGAAGTTAAAGACGACATAGTGCGGACATTTCAAGTAGATCACCAGTTAAAATGATTATTCTAAACTGATTATTGGTGCTCATTGAGGAAAGCTTTACAAATGAAGCATCATGGATGGCATCATGCAGCTTCGGATAGATTTGCTTACATGGAGATATTTCATAGCTATTTTGGTCCTATATTTTGTCATAATATAGAAAATTGATCAAGATTAACGTGGGTGTTGGATTTGTGTCATTCTGAGCTCAATATCAAAAGTTATAGACGACTTAATGCGGACATATCAAGTAGATCGCCCAGTTAAAATGATTATTCTAAATTGATCATTGGTGCTCCTTGAGTAATGGCTCATAAATGAAGCATAATGCATGCAATTACGCAGTTTACGATATATTGGATTACTTTGAGGCTTTGTCTATCTCTTCTAGAGTCAAATGTTAACACAATATAGAAAATTGAGTTAGCTTAACGTGTGCGTTGGATTCATGTCATTTTGAGATATAAATCAAAAGTTAAAGACGATTTATTGCGGTCAAGTTAATCAGCTAGTTAAAATGATCATTCTAAACTGATAATTGGTGCTCACTGAAAAAAGGTTTACAAATGAAGCATAATGCATGGCATCACGTAGCTTAGGATAGGTTTGATTAGCTTTAGACTTTTTCGTAGCTATTTTGGTCAAAAATATCGTCAATGTAAAAAATTGAACTAGCTTAACTTGGGCGTTGAATTCATGTCATTCTGAACTCTAAATCAAAAGTTAAAGATGATTTAGTGCGTACATGTCAAATTGATCGGCCAGTTAAATTGATCATTCTAAACTGATCATTAGTGCTCATTGACCAAAGGCTTACAAATGATGCATAATGCATGACATAACGCAGTTGGGGATAGATTGGATTACTTGGGTATTTTGTCGTAGCTATTTTGATCCTTAATTTTGTCATAATATAGAAAAGAGAAGTAACTTAACATGGGCATTGGATTCGTGTCATTCTTAACTCTAAATCAAAAGTTATAGACAATTTTGTGCGGAAATGTCAAGTAGATCGCTCAGTTCAAATGATTATTCTAAACTGATCATTGGTGCTCCAATAGTAATGGATTATAAATGAAGCGTAATGCATGACTTTACACAGTTTAGGATATTTTGGACAACTTTGAGGCTTTTCCTAGATCTTTCAGTCTCTAATGTTAACACAATATGGTAAATTGAGCTAGCTTAACGTGGGCTTAGATTCATGTCATTTTGAGCTCTAAATCAAAAGTTAAAGATGAATAACTGCGGACATGTGAAGTTGATCAGCTAGTTAAAATGATTGTTCTAAACGGATTATTGGTGCTTATTGAGAAAAGGTTTACAAATGAAGTATAATGCATGGCATCACGCAGTTTGGGATAGGTTTGATTTCTCGGAGACATTTTCATAACTATTTTGGGCTTAAATTTCCGCCACAATGTAAAAAATTGAACTAGATTAACGTGGACGTTGGATTTGTGTCATTCTGAACTCTAAATCAATATTTAAAGAAGATTTAGTGCGGACATGTCAAGTTGATCGGCCAATTAAATTTATAATGCATGGCATCACACAGTTTGGGATAGATTGGATTAGTTAGAGATTTTGTCATTGCTATTTCTGTCTCAAATTTTGTCACAATATAGAAAATTGAACTATCTTAACGCGGACAAATGATTCTTGTCATTCTGAAATCTGAATGAAAAGTTAAAGAAGATTTAGTGCGGACATTTCAAGTAGATCGCAAAGCTAAAATGAATATTCTAAACTTATCATTGATGCTCCTTGAGTAATGGCTTATAAATGAAGCATAATGCATAGCATTACACAGCTTAATATATATTGGATTACTTTGAGGCTTTGCCTAGCTCTTTCAGTCTCAAATGTTAACACAATATGGAAAATTGAGCTAGGTTATCGTGGGCGTTTGATTCATGTAATTTAGAGCTCTAAAAAAAAGTTAAAGACGATTTAGTGCGGATATGTCAAGTTGATCAGCTAGTTAAAATGATCATTCTAAACGGATAATTGGTGCTCATTGAGAAAAGGTTTAGAAATAAAGCATAATACATGGCATCACACAGTTTGGAATTGGTTTGAAAACTTGGAGACTTTGTCGTAGCTATTTTGGTCTTAAATTTCGTCGCAATGTAAAAAATTGAACTAGATCAACGTAGGCGTTGGATTCGTGTCATTCTGAACTCTAAATCAAAAGTTAAAGACGATTTAGTGAAGACATGTCATGTTGATCGGCCAGTTAAATTGATCATTCTACACTCATCATTAGTGTTCATTGAGGACAAGTTTACAAATGAAGCATCATGCATGAAATCACGCAGTTTCGGATAGATTGGCTTAGTTGAAGACTTTTTCGTAGTTATTTTGGTCCTAAATTTTTTCAAAATAAAGAAAATTGAGCTAGCTTAACGTGGGCGTTGGATTCGTATCATTCTGAGCTATAAATCAAAAGTTATAGACGACGTAGTACATACATGTCAAGTAGAACGCCCAGTTAAAATGATTATTTTAAGCTTATCATTGGTGCTCCTTGAGTAATGGCTCATAAATTAAGCATAATGCTTGGCATTACGCAGTTTATGATATATTGGATTACTTTGAGGCTTTGCTTAGCTCTTTTAGTCTCAGATGTTAACACAATATGAAAATTGATGCATGGCGTCACGCCGTTTGGGTTAGGTTTGATTACTTGGAGACTTTGTCGTAGTTATTTTGGTCTTAAATTTCGTCAATGTAGAAAATTGAACTAGCTTAACATGGGCGTTGAATTAATGTCATTCTGAACTCTTAATCTAAAGTTGAAGACGATTTAGTGCGGTCATGTCAGGTTGATCGGCCAGTTAAATTGATCATTCTAAATTGATCATTGGTGCTCATTGAGCAAAGGTTTACAAATGAAGCATAATGCATGGTATCACTCAGTTTGGGATAGATTGGCTTAGTTGGAGACTTTATCGTAGCTATTTCCGTCTTAAATTTTGTCACAATATTGAAAATCAAACTAGTTTAATGCAGACATTGAATTTGTGTCATTCTGAATTCTGAATCAAAAGTTAAAAAAGATTTAGAGAAGACATGTCAAGTAGATCGCCGAGTTAAAATGATTATTCTAAACTGATCATTGTTGTTCCTTGAGTAATGGCTTATAAATGAAGCATAATGCATGACATTACACAGTTTAGGATATATTGGATTACTTTGATGCCTTGCCTAACTCTTTCAGTCTCAAATGTTAACACAATATGGAAAATTGAGCTAGATTAACGTGGGCGTTGGATTCATGTCATTTTGAGCTCTAAATCAAAAGTTGAAGATGATTTAATGTTTACATGTCAAGTTGTTCATCTAGTTAAAATGATCAATCTAAACTGATAATTCCTACTCATTGAGAAAATGTTTACAAATTAAACATAATGCATGGCATCACACAGTTTAGGATAGGTTTGAATTTTGTGAGACTTTCTCGCAGCTATATTGGTCTTAAATTTTGTCACAATGTAAAAAATTGAACTACCGTAACTTGGTCGTTGGACTGGTGTCATTCTGAACTCTAAAATAAAAGTTAAAGAAGATTTAGTGCGGGCATGTCAAGTTGATCGGCTAGTTAAATTGATCATTCTAAATTGATCATTGGTGCTCATTGTGCAAAGGTCTACAAATGAAGCATAATGAATGGCATCACGCAGTTTGGGATAGATTGGATTAGTTGGAGACTTTGTCGCAGCTATTTCGGTATTAAATTTTGTCACAATATAGAAAATCAAACTAGCTTAACGCGGGCATGGCATTCGTATCATTCTGAACTCTGAATCAAAAGTTAAAGAAGATTTAGTTCGGCATTTCAAGTTGATCGGCCAGTTAAATTGATCATTGTCAACCGATCATTGGTGCTAATTGAGGAAAGATTTACAAATGAAGCATTATGCATGGCATCATGCATGGCATCAAGCAGTTTGGGATAGATGTGATTACCTTGAGACTTTTTCGTAGCTATTTTGGTCCTAAATTTTGTCATAATATTGAAAATTGAGCTAGCTTAACAACGCCGTTGGATTCGTGTCATTCTAAACTCTAAATCAAAAGTTATAGACGATTTAGTGCAGATATGTCAGGTCGATCGCCTAGTTAAAATGATTATTTTAAACTAATGATTGGTGCTCCTTGATTAATGCCTTATAAATGAAGCATAATGCATGACATTACGCTTAGCTCTTTTAGTCTCAAATGTTAACACAATATAGAAGATTTACCTAGATTAACGTGGGTGTTGGATTCATGTCATTTTGAGCTCTAGATCAAAAGTTAAAGAAGATTTAGTACGGACATATCAAGTTGATCAGCTAGCTAAAATGATCATTCTAAACTGATATCGGTGCTCATTGAGGAAAGGTTTACAAATGAAGCATATTGCATGGCATCATGCAGTTTGGAATAGGTTTGATTCCTTGGAGACTTTGTCATAGCTATTTTGGTCTTAAATTTCGCCACAGTGCAAAAAATTGAACTAGCTCAACGTGGACGTTAGATTCATGTCATTCTGAACTCTAAATCAAAAGTTAAAGACGATTTAGTGCATACATGTCAAGTTGATCGGCTAGTTAAATTGATCATTCTAAATTGATCATTGGTGCTCATTAAGCAAATGTTTTCAAATGAAGCATAATGCATGGCATCACGCAGTATGAGATAGATTAGATTAGTTGGAGACTTTATCGTAGCTATTTCCTTCTTAAATTTTGTCACAATGTAGAAACTCCTACTGGCTTAACGTGGACATTGGATTCGTGTCATTTTGAACACTGAATCAAAAGTTAAAGAAGATGTAGTGCGGACATGTCAAGTTGATCTGCCAGTAAAATTGATCATTCTAAACTTATCATTGGTGCTCATTGAGGAAAGGTTTACAAATGCAACATCATTCATGGCATCAGGCAGTTTCGGATAGATTGGCTTATTTGGAGAATTTTCCGTACCTATTTTGGTCATTATGAGCTCTAAATCATAAGTTAGAGAGGAATTAGTGCGGAAATTTCAAGTAGGCACCCCGTTAAAATGATTGTGCTAATATTATCATTGGTGCTCCTTGAGTAGTGGCTCCTAAATGAAGCATAATGCATGGCATTATGCAATTTAGTATATCTTGGATTACTTTGAGGCTTTGCCTAGCTCTTTTATTCTCAAATGTTTACACAATATGGAAAATTGAGTTAGCTTAACGTGGGTGTTGGATTCATGTTATTTTGAGCTCTAAATCAAAAGTTAAAGATGATTATGTGCGGACATGTCAAGTTGAACAGCTAGTTAAAATTATCATTCTAAACTGATAATTGGTGCTCAGTGAAAAAAAGTTTACAAATGAAGCATAATGCACGACATCACGCAGTTTTGGATAGATTGGATTTGTTGGAGACTTTGTCTTAGCTATTTCCGTCTTAAATTTTGTCACAATATAGAAAATGGAACTAGCTTAACACGGTCATTGTATTCGTGTCATTCTGAACTTTGAATCAAAAGTTAAAGAAGACTTGTGCTTACATGTCAAGTTGATCGCCCAGTTAAATTGATCATTCTAAACTGATCATTGGTGCTCCTTTAGTAAAGGCCTATAAATGAAGAATAATGCATGGCATCACGCATTTTCGTATCGATTGGCTTACTTTGACATTTTGTTGTAGCTATTTATTCCTAAAACTTGTCATAATATAGAAAATTGAGCTAGCTTAACAAGGGCGTTGGATTTGTGTCATTTTGAACTCTAAATCTGAAGTTATAGATGATTTAGTGCGGATATGTCAAGTTGATCGGCCAGTTAAATTGATCATTCTTAACTAATCATTGGTGCTCATTGAGTAAGGGTTTACAAATGAAACATCATGCATGGCATCACACAGTTTGGGATAGATTGGCTTATTTGGAGACTTTGTTGTAGCTATTAAATTTGAGGCTTTTCCAAGCTCTTTGTCACATTATAGAAAATAGAACTAGCTTAACCCGGACATTGGATTCGTGTCATTCTGAACTCTGAATCAAAAGTTAAAGAAGATTTAGTGCGGACATGTCAAGTAGATCGCCTAGTTAAAATGATTATTCTAAAAAGAACATTGGTGCTCCTTGAATAATGGCTTATAAATGAAACATAATGCATGGCATTACGCAATTTAGGATATATTGGATTACTTTTGAGGCTTTTCCAAGCTCTTTCAGTCTCAAATGTTAACACAATATAGAAAATTGAGCTAGTTTAATGTGGACGGTTGAATCACGTCAGTTTGAGCTCTAAATCAAAAGTTAAAGACGATTTAGTGTGGACATGTCAAGTTGATCAGCTAGTTAAAATGATCATTCTAAACTAATAATTGGTGCTCATTAAGCAAAGGTTTACAACAGAAGCATAATGCATGGCATCACACAGTTTGGGATATATTGGATTTCTTGGACGCTTTTTCATAGCTCTTTCAGTCTCAAATGTTGTCATAATATGGAACATTGAGCTAGCTTGACGTGGGCATTGGACTCATGTTATTTTGAGTTTAAAGACGATTTAGTGCGGATATCTCAAGTTGATCAGCTAATTAAAATGATCATTCTAAACTGACCACTCATGCTCATTAAGCAATGGTTTACAAATGAAGTATAATACATGGCATCATGCAGTTTGAGATAGAATTGATTACTTGGAGGTTTTGTCGTACCTATTTCTGTCTTGCAATTTTTTACATTATTGAAATAGCTTTACAAGGCTGTTTGATTTTTGTCATTCCAAACTTTGAATCAAAACTTAAAGACGATTTGGTGCGGACATGTCAAGTTTATCAACTAGTTAACGTGATCATTCTAAACTGATAATTGGTGCTCATTGAGCCGAGGTTTACAAGAACAGCATAATGCAAAGCGTCAAGCAGTTGGGATAGATTGGATTACTTGGAGACTTTGCCATAGCTAGTTCAGTCTTAAATTTTGTTAATATGTAGAAAATTGAGCTAGCTTAACGTGGGCGTTGGGTTTATGTCAATCTGAACTTTGAATCAAAAGTTAAAGACGATTTAGTCCGGACATGTCAAGTTGAACAGACTATTAAATTGATCATTCTAAACTGATCATTGGTGTTCATTGAGCAAAGGTTTACAAAGGAAGCATCATGCAGTGCATCACGCAGTTTGGGATAGATTGGCTTACTTGAAGGCTTTATTTTAGCTATTTCGTTCCTAAATTTTGTCACAATATAGAAAATTGAGCTAGCTTAATGTGGGCATTGAATTCGTGTCATTCTAAACTCTAAATCAAAAGTTACAAACGATTTAGTGCAATCATGTCAATATGATCTATTAGTTAAAATGATTATTTTAAACTGATCATTGCTGCTCCTTGGGTAAAAAGCTTATAATTTAAGTATAATGTATGGCATCGTATAGTTTAGGATATATTGGATTACTTTAAGGCTTTGTATAGCTTTTTAGTCTCAAATTTTAACACAATATGGAAAATTTAGCTAACTTAATGTGGGCATTGGAATCATGTAATTTTGAGTTCAAAATCAAAAAATAAAGACGATGTAGAACGAATATTTTAATTTGATTAGCTTGTTGAAATGATTATTCTAAACTGATAATTGGTGCTCATTGAGCAAATATTTAGAAATGAAGCTTAATGCATAGCATCACACAATTTTGGATAGATTGGATTACTTGGAGACTTTTTTGCTTTTAAATTTCGTCAATGTAAGAAATTGAGCTACCTTAACGTGGGTGTTGAATTTGTGTCATTCTGAAGTCTGAATCAAAAGTTAAAGACGATTAAGTGCGGAAATGTCAAGTTGATCGAGCAGTTAAATTGCTCATTCTAAACTGATCATTGGTGCTCATTGACCAAAGGTTTACAAATGAAGCATCATGGATAGGATTACGCATTTTGAGATAGATTGGCTTACTTAAAGACTTTGTCGTAGCTACTTCAGTCCTAAATTTTGTCATATACAAAATTGAGCTAGTTTAACGTGGGCGTTGGATTCCTGTCATTCTGAACTCTAAATCAAAAGTTACAAATGATTTACCGCGGACATGTCAAGTTTATAGGCCAATTAAAATGATCATTCTAAATTGATAATTGGTGCTTATTGAGCAAATGTTTACAAATGTAGCATAATGCAACGCATCACACAGTTTGGGATAGACTAGATTACTTGGAGACTCTGTCGTAGATATTTCGGTCTTAAATTTTGTCACAATACAGAAAATTGAGCTAGTTTGATGTGGACGTTGGATTTTTGTCATTCTGAATTCTAAATCAAAAGTTAAAGACGATTTAGTTCGAACATGTCAAGTTGATTCACTAGTGAAAATGATCATTCTAAACTGATAATTGGTGATCATTGAGCAAAGGTTTACAAATGAAGCATAATGCATGACATCACACAGTTTGGGATAGATTGGATTACTTGGAGACTTTGTCGTAGCGATTTTGGGCTTAAATTTTGTCACAATATAGAAAATGGATCTACCATAATGTGGTCGTTCATTCGTCTCATTTGGCAGTCTAAATCATAAGTGAAAGACGATTTAGTGTGGGCATGTCAAGTTGATCGGCCTGTTAAATTGATCATTCTAAACTGATCATTG
This sequence comes from Pugionium dolabratum, assembly GCA_018901945.1. Taxonomy (NCBI): domain Eukaryota; kingdom Viridiplantae; phylum Streptophyta; class Magnoliopsida; order Brassicales; family Brassicaceae; genus Pugionium; species Pugionium dolabratum. The sequence continues at coordinate 23,439 of JAEVFF010000810.1, read as the reverse complement.
GTGCTCATTGAGCAAAGGTTTACAAATAAAGCATAATGCATGGCATCATGGAGTTTGGCATAGATTGGCTTGCTTAGACACTTTTTCATAGCTATTTCGGTCCTAAATTTTGTCACAATATAGAAAATTGAGCTAGGTTAACGTGGCCATTGAATTTGTCTCATTCCGAACTCTAAACCAAAAGTTACAGACGATGTAGTGCGGACATGTCAAGTTCATCTACCAGCTAAAATGGTTATTTTAAACTAATCATTGGTGCTACTTGAGTAATGGCTTGTAAATGAAGCATAACGCATGCCATCACGCTGTTTAGCATAGATTGGATTACTTTAAGGCTTTGCCTAGCTTTTTCAGTCTCAAATGTTGTCACAATATGGAAAATTGAGCTAGCTTAACGTGGGTGTTGGATTCATGTCATTTTGAGTACTAAATCAAAAGTTAAAGACGATTTAGTGCGAACATGTCAATTTGAATAGCTAGTGAGAATGATCATACTATATTGATAATTGGTGATCATTGAGCAAAGGTTTACAAATGAAGCATAATGCATGGCATCACACAGTTTGAGATAGATTGGATTACTTGATGACTTTGTCTTATCTATTTTGGTCTTAAATTTTATCACAATATACAAAATTGAGCTAGTTTAACACAGGCGGTTGATTCGTGATATTCTGAAGTCTGAATCAAAAGTTAAAGACGATTTAGTGCAAACATGTCAAGGCTATCAGCCAATTAAATTGATCATTCTAAATTGATCATTGGTGCTCATTGAGAAAAGGTTTACAAATGAAGCAGCATGCATGGCCTCCAAGTAATCCAATCTGCCCCAAACTGCGTGATGCCATTTATTACGTTTCGTTTGTAAACCTTTGCTCAATGAGCACCAATGATCAGTTTAGAAAGATCAATTTTACTGGGCGATCAACTTTACATGTCCGCACTAAATCATCTTTAACTTTTGATTTAGTGTTCAGAATGATACTAATCCAATGTCCATGTTAAGTTAGGTGAATTTTTTATATTGTGACAAGATTTAAAGCCAAAATAGCTACGACAATGCGTGATGCCATGCATTATCCTTATTTTGTAAACCTTTGCTCATTGAGCACCCAAGATCAGTTTAGAATGATCAATTTAACTAGCCGATCAACTTGAGTTGTCGGCACTAAATCATCTTTAACTTTTGATTCAGAGTTCAAAATCACACGAATCCAATGTCCACATTAATCTAGCTCAATTTTCTAAATTAGGACAAAATTAAAGTCTGAAATAGATACGACAAAGTGGCAATTTATGTATTGGTGCACTCACCCCCTTTCTTTATTGACTATTGAAATATTGATGCGGAGAACCCTATCTCCGTCCGACCGATCTTCGTCTCCTCCTTTTGTCCATGATTCCTTCTAACGGGGCATTCGTGAAAAACCCACCCTTATTTCCCAAGCGATTCTCTTTTGTCTGTGGTCTTCTTCTACTTCATCTAGTTCATGTCCAGCCTATTCGTGAGCAAGCCCTGCTAACAGCTCTTTTGCACGATTCTATTCCTATTTCCAGGGACATAGCTCGATCCGGGAATCTCAATTGGCTTTGCTCCTGTAGATTAGGCAGTCGGGTTAATTTTTGTTCAAAAAGAGAAAAGAGCCTTTACGCCGACAGAGGACTCTATAACCGCGGAAAAGTGTTTGCGCCCTCTTTTATGCTTGATGCCTATTATGTTCCTTCTGTAGCATTTCTCACCTATTCTGATTCCCCTGCAGAAGCCTATTACATTCTTTCGTCTTTCTTCTCGTAGAAATGCAGGAGGAATAGACTGAAATAAGCAGTATGAAAATGCTCCTAATCTACTTCTACGAATCTACTTACACCTAAGGCAGAATAGACTGAGACCTAAGGCAGACCGGGAGTGACTCTTTCAACCAGAGAGAGTTAACCGTAGGGAAAAAAATCCTTGACTCGGGTGTATGAAATGCAACATAGACTGAGACCTAAGGCGGACTCCCCTGTAAACCTTTGACTGGCTGTCCAAGCTATCTATTTCCATTTCATTTTCCCCTTTGAATGAAAGTCAATTTCCGCCCTAAAATGGCATTAGAATTGATAAAAAGCCATGTCATTGGTGCTCCTTGAGTAAAAGCTTATAATTTAAGTATAATGTATGTCATCATATAGTTTAGGATAGATTGGATTACTTTAAGGCTTTGTATAGCTTTTTAGTCCCAAATTTTAACACAATATGGAAAATTTAGCTAACTTAATGTGGGCATTGGATTCATGTAATTTTGAGTTCAAAATCAAAAAATAAAGACGATGTAGAATGAATATTTTAATTTGATTAGCTTGTTGAAATGATTATTCTAAACTGATAATTGGTTCTCATTGAGCAAAGATTTAGAAATGAAGCATAATGCATAACATCACACAATTTTGGATAGACTGGATTACTTGGAGACTTTTTTGCTGTTAAATTTCGTCAGTGTAAAAAATTGAGCTACCTTAACGTGGGTGTTGAATTTGTGTCATTCTGAAGTCTGAATCAAAAGTTAAAGACAATTTAGTGCGGAAATGTCAAGTTGATCGACCAGTTAAATTGCTCATTCTAAACTGATCATTGGTGCTCATTGACCAAAGGTTTACAAATGAAGCATCATGGATAGGATTACGCAGTTTCAGATAGATTAACTTACTTAAAGACTTTGTCGTAGCTATTTCAGCCCTAAATTTTGTCATATACAAAATTGAGCTAGTTTAACGTGGGCGGTTGATTCCTGTCATTCTGAACTCTAAATCAAAAGTTACAAATGATTTACCGCGGACATGTCAAATTTATAGGCCCATTAAAATGATCATTCTAAATTGATAATTGGTGCTTATTGAGCAAAGGTTTACAAATGTAGCATAATGCAAGGCATCACGCAGTTTGGGATAGACTAGATTACTTGGAGACTCTGTCGTAGCTATTTCGGTCTTAAATTTTGTCACAATATAGAAAATTGAGCTAGTTTGATGTGGACGTTGGATTTTTGTCATTCTGAATTCTAAATCAAAACTAAAAGACGATTTAGTTCGAACAAGTCAAGTTGATTCGCTAGTGAAAATGATCATTCTAAACTGATAATTGGTGATCATTGAGCAAAGGTTTACAAATGAAGCATAATGCATGACATCACGCAGTTTGGGATAGATTGGATTACTTGGAGACTTTGTCGTAGCAATTTTGGGCTTAAATTTTGTCACAATATAGAAAATGGATCTACCATAATGTGGTCGTTCATTCGTGTCATTTGGCAGTCTAAATCATAAGTGAAAGACGATTTAGTGTGGGCATGTCAAGTTGATCGGCCTGTTAAATTGATCATTCTAAACTGATCATTGGTGCTCATCGAGCAAAGGTTTACAAATAAAGCATAATGCATGGCATCACGGAGTTTGGCATAGATTGGCTTACTTGGACACTTTTTGTAGCTATTTCGGTCCTAAATTTTGTCACAATATAGAAAATTGAGCTAGGTTAACGTGGCCATTGGATTTGTCTCATTCCGAACTCTAAACCAAAAGTTATAGACGATGTAGTGCGGACATGTCAAGTTCATCTACCAGCTAAAATGGTTATTTTAAACTAATCATTGGTGCTACTTGAGTAATGGCTTGTAAATGAAGCATAACGTATGCCATCACGCTGTTTAACATAGATTGGATTACTTTAAGGCTTTGCCTAGCTTTTTCAGTCTCAAATGTTGTCACAATATGGAAAATTGAGCTAGCTTAACGTGGGCGTTGGATTCATGTCATTTTGAGTACTAAATCAAAAGTTAAAGACGATTTAGTGCGAACATGTCAATTTGATTAGCTAGTGAGAATGATATTACTAAACTGATAATTGGTGATCATTGAGCAAAGGTTTACAAATGAAGCATAATGCATGGCATCACACAGTTTGGGATAGATTGGATTACTTGATAACTTTGTCTTATCTATTTTGGTCTTAAATTTAATCACAATATACAAAATTGAGCTAGTTTAACATAGGCGGTTGATTCGTGATATTCTGAAGTCTGAATCAAAAGTTAAAGACGATTTAGTGCAAACATGTCAAGTTGACCAGCCAGTTAAATTGATCATTCTAATTTGATCATTGGCGCTCATTGAGAAAAGGTTTACAAATGAAGCAGCATGCATGGCCTCCAAGTAATCCAATCTGCCCCAAACTGCGTGATGCCTATGTTTCGTTTGTAAACCTTTGCTCAATGAGCACCAATAATCAGTTTAGAAAGATCAATTTTACTGGCCGATCAACTTGACATGTCCGCACTAAATCATCTTTAACGTTTGATTTATTGTTCAGAATGATACTAATCCAGTGTCCATGTTAAGTTAGGTGAATTTTTTATATTGTGACAAGATTTAAAGCCAAAATAGCTACGACAATGTGTGATGCCATGCATTATCCTTATTTTGTAAACCTTTGCTCATTGAGCACCCAATATCAGTTTAGAATGATCAATTTAACTGGCCGATCAACTTGAGTTGTCTGCATTAAATCATCTTTAACTTTTGATTCAGAGTTCAAAATCACACGAATCCAATGTCCACATTAATCTAGCTCAATTTTCTAAATTATTACAAAATTTAAGACTGAAATAGATACGACAAAGTGGCTATTTATGTATTGGTACACTCACCCCCTTTCTTTATTGACTATTGGGATATTGATGCGGAGAACCCTATCGCCGTCCGACCGATCTTCGTCTCCTCCTTTTGCCCATGATTCCTTCTAACGGGGCATTCGTGAACAAGCCACCCTTATTTCCCAAGCGATTCTCTTTTGTCTGTGGTCTTCTTCTACTTCATCTAGTTCATGTGCAGCCTACTCGTGAGCAAGCCCTGGTAACAGCTCTTTTGTACGATTCGATTCCTATTTCCAGGGACATAGCTCGATCCGGGAATCTCAATTGGCTTTGCTCCTGTAGATTAGGCAGTCGGGTTAATTTTTGTTCAAAAAGAGAAAAGAGCCTTTACGCCGACAGAGGACTCTATAACCGCGGAAAAGTGTTTGCGCCCTCTTTTATGCTTGATGCCTATTATGTTCCTTCTGTAGCATTTGTCACCTATTCTGATTCCCCTGCAGAAGCCTATTACATTCTTCTGTCTTTCTTCTCGTAGAAATGCAGGGGGAATAGACTGAAATAAGCAGTATGAAAATGCTCATAATCTACTTCTATGAATCTACTTACACCTAAGGCAGAATAGACTGAGACCTAAGGCTGACCGGGAGTGACTCTTTCAACCAGAGAGAGTTAACCGTAGGGAAAAAAATCCTTGACTCGGGTGTATGAAATGCAACATAGACTGAGAGGCGGACTCCCCTGTAAACCTTTGACCGGCTGTCCAAGATATCTATTTCCATTTCATTTTCCCCTTTGAATGAAAGTCAATTTCCGCCCTAAAGTGGCATTAGAATTGATACACATTCCAAAACCCCCGTATTTTTTGTTGTTAAGATTTCCCGTTGACAACAAAAAAAGACTTCCTGCCTGTGCTAATCCGCATTTCTTTCAAGCTTTAGGAGATATTTATAATGGAACGAGCCTGAGTTCGGTTCTGGTGCTCAATCTAGTAATAATATGGGCAGGGCAGGTAAAGGCCAATTAAGAAACACTTTGTAGGGGATGGAAGGTAGAAAACTGAACTTTCGGAGCTAGGGATTGCTATTTCCAGTCTCTGCTAGTGCTTCGCTGAAAGGAAGACAAGGACAAGGGAGACAAGGGAAAGAAGGATTGCTTCGAAACAGATATTGAATCGATCTATATCTATATATTACACTATTACTTGGCTCGGCCGAGAATCCTTGTTTTCTAGTCAGGCATCACTACAGCACAGGATGTGGTCGGGCTATCTCACTGAGGCTAGAATAGATTAGAGCACGGTCCTTAACAAGAATCTAAGGCAACGCTCTAAGCCCATTTTCCTGCTCATAATAGGTCTGGGTACGAGAAGGAAAATAAATGGGAATAAGACGCATTCTAATCGACCTAAGAACGCACTTATAAATAACATAGTATTGTATGAACCAGTGAGAAAGTACGGTTTTGAAAGAGATTAGAGGACAAGGAAGAAAGGAAAAAGAAGAAATTGAACCAAGACCTACTGTGGCACCGTCCCTGGATTCTGGCGGGGACTTCCGGCGCTGTATGGAGTCTCTACGGGATGAAGACGAAGTCAAATGCTCTTTAGGTTTGCTTTTGCCCCCTCCCCTCCCGTGCCCACCTCGCCGGAACGAGGAAACCAGGCGGCTTCTGGTGCTGCTCTCTCCATAGCCGAAAAGCGCCTTTTTATTGGGATTTTGCCGAAGATCTTGGCAAATTCTTTCAAAATAATGCAGCCATGGGCGAACAGGGCTTTCGTGTATCGGGAAGGCTTAAGAATTATGATTCATTCGTCGGTTACCTCATCGATCAGCTCTGGGGGAAGATCGATGAACATTCCTGCAAGCAAGGCTGATTCACATCGGTCATTGGCAACTGCTTTCATAGTATGGCATCTTTTTCACTGTCCACTGGCAGTTCTTATATAAGAAAAAGGCTTTAATTTAGGAGCGTTCTTTTTTTGAAAGGAAAGATCGTAAAAGAAGCGTAGAACCCTCTTCCTTCGGGTGACTTGTCCAATCGAACAAACTTTGTGTAAGGGAGGAATTTCTTTCTATTCTATAATACAGAGAAAGAAAGCGGGAAAGAAAACTAACTGGGGAGATGCTTGATTTGCTGCAAATCAGTGTAAGAGAGCAAAGAAGAGAAGTCGACAAATAAGCTCCTAGTGCTTGAGTAAGCGGCGTGAGAGTATCCAGTCCTGGGGGAACAGAAGCTCTAAGCGTACCCGCTGTTCAAGTACCAGATCTTAGAAATGTTCAAGTATCCAGTGCTAGTCTTTTCTGCTCCAGTAAGAGTAGTTGGATGACTAGCTAGTGAATCAGCTGTTAGGGGTAAGGCGCTTGACCAACGGGAGAAGCTTGGTTCCTTCAGCTTTGCTGAAGAAGCTAGGTTCCTCCGCAACCCAGAAATCGTAGCCCGGAAGAGGATCTCTGGAAAATAAGTAAACAGTAAAAAACCTTCCAAGAACTAGCTTTGGGCAGGTACAAAGACTCGAGATGAGCTCCTTAGCGCTGACTCCATCGGCAGTATATGACCTTTCTTAGGGACATGACTGACTCTTACTGAAAGCGCTTCAAGTACATGGGCTCCATACGCGACAATGGGAAGGAGTTCTCCACACTCATGAGAGAGGTCCATAGGGACTCGAGTGAAACGCACTGACGTGACTAGAGAAAGAAGTTCTCTAGGAGAGGTGCAAGATATGAAAGAAAAAGATTGATTCTTCAATTAAACTTCATTGATGGCTTAGAAAACTGAGACGAGAAAGAGCTGGAATGGCGTGGGGGTGAAAAAGACCTCGCATCGGAAATGGCGGCAGCAAAGAAGCTGATAGACTTGAAGAAGAAAGACTCCGCCAAGTACAAGGCTAACTAACTGGCATTCCTTGGGGGGCGAGAGAAGGAAAGGGGACACAGTGGGGCAAGGATGGCTCAGGTCAGTCTTCCACCAATAAGCACCATTAGGAATAATTAAAGGAAGGTAGGGACAAGCATAAGCCACGTGAGCTTCATTCTTTCTTATGCAATGGACCTCACTGGGAAGGTAATAAAAAAGAAAAAAAGAGCCATCCACTCTCTCACGGACAAGCTAAGTGAGGAGGAGCCAGATGAGGAGTTGGGATCTATACATCTGATCAGTGCCATGGCCAAATCAAAATCCAAGTCGGTGATAAAAGGGCTCATGCACATTGAAGTCGGAATCAATGGGAAGAACACTTGGGAAATCGTAAAGAGGTCTCAATGAGCCACTACTTTCTCTCAGTAGAGGGGACAAAGACAAACGGATTGAAACCCAATAAGGAAAGAGTCTACCTCAAGCCTGTGGAAAAGCCGCGGGGGGAAGGCTTGCAGACCTTACTCTCTAGTGGCTACACAAAGTTAGCTCCTTAGATCAAGCTCCTCAACGCAAGGAAAGGAGGAGCTGGGTTTTAACCGACTCGGGGATGGGGCTTGACTAAACTCAGTCTCAGGAAGAGCCGCTAGAAAAGAGAAGGACTTTAGATGTCTATAGGTTGAAGGCGTGGACATGTTCAAGTAGGGCTTGGAACAGTACTTCAAATATCTAGTCCTCTTACCATGTCCTAGAGTTCTAAAAGTTTGAATAAGTATCATAGCAGTTAAAATAGATCCTAATAGATAGATTGTCTAAGTCTGGAGTAAGGTATTGACGAGCCTCTAGGGTTATTCTTGCTATAATGTTCCAGTGGATTCGCACTTCTCTTGGTGGAAGGAAGAAGGGCTACTAGAAGCCTAGAAGGAAAATCAATCCGGACTGGAGAACGAAGTTACTTATGGGATTAAAAAAAAAGCAAGGGAAACGAAAAGAAAGCTGTCTATCGAGGAATACTTCAGGCGGATCAGGTACAGGAGATAATAAGAAATGACTGCCTTCTCAACCAATAGGGAGTGCCGGCTTATATGGGGTGGACTGGACAACCAGCCATGCTAATAAATGCTTTTTTCATTCAAAATTTTTTATTTGCGATCTCATATACCATACTAACAGGATCGGGTCTCTAAAAAAGAGGTCCACTACCGAAGAGCTGTCAAACCTCGCTTTAAAGGATAGGGGGAGAGAAACTTTTGTCGTGACCACGGAGAATAATAGGGAGAAGGGCCGGGCAGAGGCGACATGGTTTCTTTCTTGTGATGGAGGACCCCTTCTTCCATATCATTATGGATTAAAAGCACCATGGTCAACTATCCGGAACTATTCTCTTCTATAGACCCTGCATTCGAATAGAACCAGTGCTATGGCATAACCGATCTCTGCTACAGTTGTCTTATGCGCTTGGAGAAGCCAAACCTCGGCATCGGAAGATCTGACAGAGTCCATACTTCTCTCGCAATTGTGCATCGGAAGAGAACGTGACAAATCATTTAAGTTGCTAACCCACAAATACCACAAGTCGAATCCATAAACACTCCTCGCGTATTCAGTCGATGGGGTTTGAGGGTGTTTTAACATTAGTAAACGGGGAACGAGCTCAACAGTTTCTTTTTATGAATCCCGTGCAATTGAGATTTTCTAGTTGAATTCTTTCACAAAACCCCGAGAATTTTAGATGAATTACTCCATAATAAAAAGTGCTAAGATCTTCTCATTTACTATTTGCATAAGTTAGCTTTTTCTATAAAAGAGGGCAAAACTGTATGAAAAAGTTGCTCAAACCCGTCTTTTTTCGTTACTTTGACTGGATGTAAAGATGTATTTTAGAACCTTGTCTGATGCTGACCACATGCATTAGGCAACTGTTCAGCTATTACTCACGTTAGCAGAGTGGTTCCTCCTTCTCCCCTGAAGGGGAGAAGCTGGTTCATCCTTCTACGCTTCAGGAAGAAGCTGGTTCCTCCTTTAGGGGATAAATAGTGCTATATAGTGTAGGATTTGAGTCAACGGGCGAGGAAGCGGGACAGGAACCGAAGTGAGATAAGCTGCCTAGTTGTCCTACGAGCGGATTCATCCCCAAATGGAGCAAGGGAAAACCTAAACCTTACTCCGCCAAGCCCTTCCGAATGCAAATCCTGCTAATATAGCCTCTGACATTATCTTGTGCAGAGCCAGATCTGTACCATTTCTTCTTCAGAGAAGATTGCGGAAGTCCAGAGGGCTAATCCTCATTTATTACTAAATGACTTTATTTTTGAATCCAGTTCCAAGGAATCTAGCACGATGACTAGTGCTAGTGGCAAGGAGGAACTTATCGAAAGCTCTTTGGCGTATGCTCTTAGGTATCTTCAAAAGATGAAAAGGCGTCCTCTAGTCTGCCCAAGAGCTGAACCTGTTCGTGGAAGAAGAGTTATTAGGAGTGGATTCTACTGGGAAGGTTGAATTCGTAGTTTTCTGATGTCAAGGTTAGCCAAAGCTCATCACTCAGGCTGCATACGATAAAGTAGCCAAGAAAAAGATGTTGGATTAGTTGATCACATACTTCTGAACAAAAAGTAACAAGAGATCCAATTATCCCCCGGATAGGTTTATATGCCGCCTGGCTTAGCAAGTTCATATTCCCTTTGAGCCCCCCGAGGAACACCTAATAGTTTCAGTTTGGTTAGTGCTCAGTCAGTAGTAACTAGATCTTACGGCTGGTGCCGCTTAATCATTCTACCGGATTTCTTCTGTCTTTATCACATATTGTTTTTCTTCTCCAGAAGTACAGATTAGTGCTCCTACACTACAGCTCAAAACATACTTTCCATCGATCGATTGGATTATAAGTAGGAACGGAACCTTTTTCTCAATTCAAATGCTTCGAGTTTAAGTTAGTGTTCATTGCTTACTAGTAAATTGATATTATCAGAGAAGAAGATAATTGCGGACTTACACAAAATGAACTCTGCCAAAGCATTCTCCTTTGAATTACATCGCTTGCAACCTATGTCAATCAAAGGAATGAATGGTGGACAGGCGATGGATAAAAAAAAGTAGAAGAAAATGTGCTATTACCACTTCGATTGGACTTTATTCTTTCTTTAGCCATAATAGAAGCTCTATTCAAGCGAAGGAATAGAAATGCGTTAGTGACTTCGATTTGAAGGAAGGTATACCTAATGGCCCAAGAAGGGGCAGTTCACCAAGAGGAGCCAGGAGCTAGTGAAGAAGAAGAATCAGGGGCCCCTGATTCTCCTACTTTTGCAGAGAATTGGAAGACTTTTTATCTGTTGAAACTCCTACAGTTGAGGAATACCTTGAGTTCGATAGATTGTTCGAGGAGATCTACGACAGAATCCTTTCCATTTTTGAAAGGGAAAATATTATTCTCCGCCCCCCCTCCAATTCCACTTTCTTCTGTGATGGATATAGTCAATTTCGTGGGCATTGGACTCGTGTCATTCTGAACTCTAAATCAAAAGTTAAAAACAATTTACTGCAGACGTCTCAAGTTGATGGCCTGTTAAATTGATCATTCTAAAGTGATCTTTGGTGCTCATTGAGCAAAGGTTTACAAAATAAGGATAATGCATGGCATCACGTAGTTTGGGATAGATTGGATTACTTGAAGGCTTTTTGTAGCTATTTTGGTCATAAATTTTGTCATAATATAAAAAATTGATTTCGCTTAACGTGGGCGTTGGATTCATGTCATTCTGAACTCTGAATCAAAAGGTAAAGATGATTTAGTGCGGACTTGGCAAGTTGATTGGCCAGGTAAATTGATCATTTTAAACTTATCATTGATGCTCATTGAGAAAAGGTTTACAAATGAAGCATAATACATGGCATCACGTAGTTTGGGATAGATTGGATTACTTGGAGACTTTGTTATAGCAATTTAAGTCTTAAATTTTGCCACAATATAGAAAATTTTGACCTAGCTTAACGTGGGCGTTGGATTTGTGTCATTCTGAAGTTTGAATCAAAAGTTAAAGACGATTTAATGCAGACATATCAAGTTGATCGGCCAGTTAAATTTATCATTCTAAACTGATTATTGGTGCTCATTGAGCAAAGGTTTACAAATGAATCATAATGCATGACATTACACATATTACGCATTTTGGGGTAGATTGGATTAGTTGGAGGCTTTTTCGTAGCTATTTGAGTCTTATATTTTCTCACAATATATAAAATTGAGCTCGATTAACGTGGGTACTGGATTTGTGTCATTCTGAACACTAAATCAAAAATTAAAAACGATTTAGTGGACATCTCTAGTTGATCGGCCAGCTAAATTGACAATTCTAAACTAATCATTGGTGCTCATTGAGCAAGGGTTTACAAATGAAACATAATGCATTTCATCACATAGTTTGAGATAGATTGGGTTACTTGGTGGCGTTGTCGTTGCTATTTTGGTTTTAAATTTGGTCATAATATAAAAAATTGAGCTAGGTTAACGTGGGCGTTGGCTTCATGTCATTCTGAACTCTGAATCAAAAGTTAATGATGATTTAGTGGAGACTTCTCAAGTTGATCAATCAGTTAAATTGATCATTCTAAACTGATCATTGGTTCTCATTGACCAATCTTTTACAGAATAAGGATAATGCATGGCATCACACAATTTGGGATAGATTGAATTAGTTGGAGGCTTTGTCATAGCTGTTTCAGTCTTAACTTTTGTCACAATATAGAAAATTGAGCTAGCTTAACGTGGGCGTTTGATTCGTGTCGCTTTGAACTCTGAATCAAAAGTAAAAAAAAGATTTAGTGTGGACATGTAGTGTTGATTGGCCGGTTAAATTGATTATTCTCAACTGATCATTGGTGCTCAATGAGCAAAAGTTTTCAAATGAAGCATAATGCATGGCATCACGCAGCTTGGGATAGATTGTATTACTTGGAGGCTTTCTCATAGCTATTTTGATCTTAAATTTTGTCACAATATACAAAAGTGAGCTAGCTTAACGTGAGCGCTGGGTTCGTGTCATTCTTAACACTAAATCAAATGTTAAAGACGATTCAATGCCAACATCATAAGTTGATTGGCCAGTTAAATTTGTTATTCTATATTGATCATTGGTGCTCATTGAGCAATGGTTTACAAATGAAACATAATGCATTTCTTTACATAGTTTGGGATAGATTGAATTACTTGGAAGCTTTGTCGTAGCTATTTCGGTCTTAAATTTTGTCCCAATATATAAAATTGAGCTAGCTTAAGGTGTGCACTAGATTCGTGTCATTCTTAACACTAAATCAAAAGTTAAAGACGATTTAGTGCCGACATCTCAAGTTGATCGGCAAGTTAAATTTTTCATTCTAAACTGATCACTGGTTCCCATTGAGAAAAGTTTTACAAATGAATCATAATGCATGGCATCACACAGTTTGGGGTAGATTGGATTACTTGGAGAGTATGTCGTAGCTATTTCGGTGTTAAATTTTGTCACAATACATAAATTGAGCTACTTTAATGTGGGGATTGGATTTGTTTCATTCTGAACTATGAATCAAAAGTTAAAGAAGATTCAATGCGGAAATGTCATGTTTATCGGACAGTTAAACTGATCATTCCAAACTGATCATTTGTGCTCATTGATCAAAGGTTTACAACTGAAGCATAATGCATGGCATTAGCAGTTTTGGATAGATTGGATTACTTGGAAGGCTTTATCGTAGCTATTTCGGTCTTACATTTTGTCCCAAGATAGAAAATTGAGCTAGCTTAATGTAGGCGTTGGATTTGTGTCATTCGGAACAGCGAATCAAAAGTTATAGACGATTTAGTGCGGAGATGTCAAGTTGATCGGCCAGTAAAATTGATCATTCTAAACTGATCATTGGTGCTCATTGAGCAAATGTTTACAAATGAAGAATAATGTATGGCATCATGCAGTTTGGGGTAGATTGGATTACTTGGAGGCTTTTTCATAGCTATTTCTGTTTGAAATTTTGTCACAATATAGAAAATTGTGCTAGCTTAACATGGGCGCTGGATTCGTGTCGTTCTTAACACTAAATCAAAAGTTAAAGACGATTTAGTGCCAACATCTCAAGTTGATTGGGTAGTTAAATTGATCATTCTATACTGATCATTGGTGCTCATTGAGCAAAGGTTTACAAATGAAACATAATGCATTTCATCACATAGTTTGGGATAGATTGGATTACTTGGTTGGTTTGTGGTAGCTATTTCGATCTTACATTTGTCCGAATATATAAAATGGACCTACCTTTACGTGGGCCTTGGATTCGTGTCATTCTGAACGCTAAATCAAAAGTTAAAGATGATTCAGTGCAGACATCACAAGTTGATCGGCCAGTTAAATTTATCATTATAAACTAATCACTGGTTCTCATTGAGAAAAGTTTTACAAATGAAGCAGAATGTATTTCATCACATAGTTTCGGATAGATTGGAATACTTGGTTGGTTTTTGGTAGCTATTTCGGTCTTACATTTTGTCCCAATATATAAAACTGAGCTACCTTAACGTGGGCCTTGGATTCGTGTCATTCGGAACACTAAATCAAAAGTTAAAGACGATTCGGACATAACAAGTTGATCGGCCAGTTAAATTTATCATACTAAAGTGATCACTGGTGCTCATTGAGCAAAGTTTTACAAATGAAGCATAATGCTTGGCATCACGCAGTTTGGGGTAAATTGGATTACTTTTAGGCTTTGTTGCAGCTACTTCAGTGCTAAATTTTGTCGTAATACCGAAAAGTGGTCGTTGGATTTGTGTCATTCTGAACTCTGAATCAAAAGTTAAAGAAGATTGAGTGGGAAATGTCAAGCCTAGTGGCCAGTTAAATTGATCATTCTAAACTGATCATTTGTGCTCATTGAGAAAAGGTTTACAAGTGAAGCATCATGCATTGCATTAGCAGTTTGGGATAGATTAGATTACTTGTAGGCTTTGTCGTAGCTATTTTGGTCTTAAAATTTATCACAATATAGAAAATTGAGCTAGCATAACGTGGGCTTTGGATTTCTGTCATTCTGAGCTGTGAATCAAAAGTTAAAAATGATTTAGTGTGGACATGCCAAGTTGATCAGCCAGTTAATTTGATCATTCTAAACTGATCATTGGTTCTCATTGAGCAAAGGCTTACAAATGAGTCATAATGCATGGCATCACGCAGTTTAGGATAGATTGGATTACTTGGAGGCTTTTCCGTAGCTATTTCAGTCTTAAATTTTGTCACAATATAGAAAATTAAGCTAGCTTAACGTGGGCACTGGATTCGTGTCATTTGGAACACTAAATCAAAATTTAAAAGACGATTTAGTGCCGACATCTCAAGTTGATCGGCCAGTTAAATTGATCATTCAATACTGATCATTGGTGCTCATTGAGCAAAGGTTTTCAAATGAAACATAATGCATTTACATCACATAGTTTGTGATAGATTGGATTACTTGGTGGCTTTGTTTTAGCTATTTTGGTCTTCAACTTTGTCCCAATATATAAAATTGAGCTACATTAATTTGGGCCTTGGATTTGTGTCATCGTGAACACTTAATCAAAAGCTAAAGAAGATTTAGTGCGGACATCTCAAGTGGATCAGGCAGTTAAATTGATCATTGTAAACTGATCAGTGGTGTCCATTGAACAAATGTTTCCAAATGAAGCATAATGCATGGCATAAGGCAGTTTGGGATATATTGGATTTTTTGGAGGCTTTTTCGTAGCTATTTCTGACTTAAATTTTGTCACAATACAGAAAATTGAGATAGCTTTACGTGGGCTTTGGATTCGTGTCATTCTTAATTCTGTCTCAGAGTTGAAGACAATTTACTGCAGACATGTCAAGTTGATCCGCTAGTAAAAATGATTATTCTAAACTGATGATGGATGCTCATTGAGCAAAAGTTTACAAACAACGCATAATGCATTGCATCATGCAGTTTTGGATAGATTGGATTACTTAGAGACTTAGCTATTTTGGTCTTAAATTTGCTCACAATATAAAAAATCGAGCAAGCTTAACGTGGGCGTTGGATTCATGTCATTTTGCGCTCAAAATCAAAAGTTTAAGACGATTTAGTGTGTACATGTCAAGTTGATCAGCTAGTTATGATCATTATAAACTGACCATTGGTGCTCATTGACCAAAGGCTTACAAACGAAGCATAATGCATGGTATCACGTGGTTTGGAATAGATTGGATTACTTGTAGACTTTGTTGTAGCTATTTCAGTCTTAAATATTGTCACAATATAGAAAATTTTGTCCCAATACTGGTAGACTTTGTTGTAGTTATTTCAGCCGTTGGATTTGTGTCATTTTGAAATCTAAATCAAAAGTTAAATTTTACAAACATGTCAAGTTGATCAGCCATTTAAATTGATAATTTTAAATTGATCATTGGTCCTCATTGAGGAAAGGTTTACAAATGAAGCATAATGCATGGCATCAGCAGTTGGATAGATTGGATTACTTGGAGGCTTTGTCGTTGCTATTTCAGTCTTAAATTTTGTCACAATATAGAAAATTGAGCTAGCTCAACGTCATTTGACCTGTGAATCAAAAGTTAAAAACGATTTAGTACAGACATCTCAAGTTGATCGACCAGTTAAATTGAATGTTCTAAACTGGTAATTGGTGCTTATTGAGCAAAGGTTTACAAATGAAGCATAATGCATAGCATCACGCAGTTTGGTATAGATTGGATTACTTGGAGACTTTGTCGTAGCCATTTCGGTCTTAAATTTTGTCACAATGTAGAAAATTGAGCTAGCTTTACGTGGTGTTGGATTCGTGTCATTCTAAATTCTAACTCAAAATTTAAAGACAAATTAGTGTGGACATGTCAAGTTTATCAGCTAGTGAAAATGATCATTCTAAACTGATCAAGGGGCTCATTGAGCAAAGGTTTACGAAGAAGCATAATGCATGGCATCACGCAGTTTGGTATAGATTGGATTACTTGGAGGCTTTGTTGTAACTATTTCAGTGTTAAGTTTATCACAATATAGAAAATTGAGCTAGATTAACGTGGGCGTTGGATTCATGTCATTTTGCGCTCAATATCAAAAGTTAAAGACGATTTAGTGTTGATATGTCAAGTTGTTCAGATCATTCTAAACTGATCATGGGTGCTCATTGAGCAAAGCTTTACGAAGGAAGCATAATGCATGGCATCATGTAGTTTCCAATAGATTGGAATATTTGGAGGTTTTGTCGTAGCTATTTCTACCTTAAATTTTGTCACAATATAGAAAATTTAGCTAGCTTTACATTGGCGTTTGATTCGTGTCATTCTGAATTCCGACTCAACAATTAAAGACAATTTAGTGTGGACATGTCAAGTTGATCAGCTAGTAAAGATAATGATTCTATACTGATTATGGGTGCTCATTGAGCAAAGCTTAACAAATGAAGTATAATGCATGGTATCACGCAGTTTGGTGTAGATTGGATTACTTGGAGGATTTTTCGTAACTATTTTGATCTTAAATTTTGTCACAATATAGAAAATTGATCGAGCTTAACATTGGCGTTGGATTTGTGTCATTCAGAACTCTGAATCAAAAGTTAAAGATGACTTAGTGCGGACATGTCAAATTGTTCGGCCAGTTAAATTGATCATTCTAAACTGATAATTGGTGCTCATTGTGTAAAGGTTTACACATGAAGCATAATGCATGGCATCACACATTTTGGGATGGATTGGATTACTTGGAGGCTTTCTCATAGCTATTTCAATCTTAAGTTTTGTCACAATATATCAAATTGAGTTAGATTAACATGGGGGTTGGATTTGTGTCATTGTGAACATTAAATCAAAAGTGACAGAAGATATAGTGCAGACATCTCTAGTTGATCGGCAAGTTAAATTGATCATTCTAAACTGATCACTGGTGCTCATTGTGCAAAGGTTTACAAATGAAGTATAATGCATGGCATCACACATTTTGGGAAAGATTGGATTACATGGAGGCCTTCTCATAGCTATTTCGGTCTTAAATTCTGTCACCATAAAGAAAATTGAGTTAGCTTAACGTGGGCGTTGGATTTGTGTCATTCTGAACACTAAATCAAAACCGAAAGATGATTTAGAGCGGACATCTCAAGTTGATCGGCTAGTTCAATTGATCATCCTAAACTGATCACTGGTGCTCATTGAGCGAAGGTTTACAAATGCAGCGTAATGCATGGCATCACGCCGTTTGGGATCGATTGGATTACCTTAATGCTTTGTCGTACCTATTTCTATCTTAAATTTTGTCACAATATAGAAAATTGAGCTAGCTTTACGTGGCGTTGGATTTGTGTCATTCTAAATTCTAACTCAAAAGTTAAAGACAATTTAGTGCGGACATCTCAAGTTGATCAGCTAGTAAAAATGATGATCCTAAACTGATCATTGGTGCTCATTGACCAAAGGTTTACAAATGAAGCATAATGCATGGCATTACGTAGTTTGAGATAGATTGGACTACTTTGAAGATTTGTTATAGCTATTTTGGTCTTAAATTTTGTCACAATGCAGCAAATTGACTTACCTTAACGTAGGCGTTGGATTCGAGTCATTCTGAACTGTGAATCAAAAGTTAAAGAAGATTTAGTGTAAACATGTGAATTTGATCAGCCAGTTAAATTGATCATTTTAAACTGATCATTGGTGCTCATTGAGCAAAGGCTTACAAATGAAGCATAATGCATGGCATCACGCACTTTGGGATAGATTGGATTACTTGGAGACTTTGTCGTACCTACTTCTGTCTTAAATTTTGTCACCATTTAAAACATCGAGGTAGCTTAACGTGGATGTTGGATTCATGTGATTTGGCGCTCAAAATCAAAAGTTAAAGACGAGTTAGTGTAGACATGTCAAGGTTATTAGCTAGTTAAAATGATCATTTTAAACTGATCATTGGTGCTCAGTAACCAAAGGCTTACAAATGAACAATAATGCATGGCATCACGTAATTTTGGATAGATTGATTACCTGCACGCTTTGTCTGAGCTAATTTAGTCTTAAAATTTTGTCAGGATATAGAAAATTGAGCTAGATTTACATAGGCGATGGATTCGTGTCATTCTGAATTCCGACTAAAAAGTTAAAAACAATTTAATCCGGACATGTCAAGTTGATCAGCTAGTAAAAATAATCATTCTAAACTGATCATGCGTACTCATTGAGCAAAGGTTTACAAATGAAGCATAATGCGTGTCTTCACGTAGTTTGGGATATATTGAATTACCTGGAGGCTTTGTCTTTGCTATTAAAGTATTAAATTTTGTCACAATTTAAAAAAATGAGCTACCTTTACGTGGGCGTTGGATTCGTGTCATTTTGAATTCTGACTCAAAAATTAAAAACAATTTAGTGCGGACATGTCAAGTTGATCAACAAGTAAATATAATGATTCTTAACTGATAATGGGTGCTAATTGAGCAAAGTTTTACAAATGAAGCATAATGCATGGCATCACGCAGTTTAGGATAGATTGGATTACTTGGAGGCTTTGTCGTAGCTATTTTGATCTTAAATTTTGTCACCATATAGATAATTGAGCGAGCTTAACGTTGGTGTTGGATTTGTGTCATTCTAAACCCTGAATCCAAAGTTAAAGACGACTTAGTGCGGACCTGTCAAATTGTTTGGCCAGTTAAATTGATCATTCTAAACTGATAACTGGTGCTCATTGTGCAAAGGTTTACAAATGAAGCATAATGCATGGTATCACACATTTTGGGATAGATTGGATTACATGGAGGCCTTCTCATAGCTATTTCGTTCTTAAATTTTGTCACATTAAAGAAAATTGAGTTAGCATAATGTATGCGTTGGATTTGTGTCATTCTGAAAACTAAATCAAAGGTGAAAGATGATGTAGTGCAGACATCTCAGGTTGATCGGCCAGTTAAATTGATCATTTTAAGCTGGTCGGTTGTGCTCATTGAGCAAAGGTTTACAAATGAAGCATAATGCATGGCATCAGACATGTTTGGATGGATTGGATTACTTGGACGCCTTCTCCTAGCTATTTCCAGCTTAAGTTTTGTCATAATATATCAAATTGAGTTAGATTAACGTGGGTGTTGGATTTGTGTCATTATGAACACTAAATCAAAAGTCAAAAAAGATGTAGTGCAGACATGTCAAATTGTTCGGCCAGTTAAATTGATCATTCTAAACTGATAATTGGTGCTCATTGTGCAAAGGTTTACAAATGAAGCATAATGCATGGCATCACACATTTTGGGATGGATTGGATTACTTAGAGGCCTTCTAATAGCTATTTCAGTCTTAAGTTTTGTCACAATATATCAAATTGCGTTAGATTAACGTGGGGGTTGGATTTGTGTCATTATGAACACTAAATCAAAAGTGAAAGAAGATATAGTGCAGACATCTCTAGTTGATCAGAAAGTTAAATTGATCATTCTAAACTGATTGCTGGTGCTCATTGAGCAAAGGTTTACAAATGCAGCGTAATGCATGGCATCACGCTGTTTTGGATAGATTGGAGTACCTGGACGCTTTGTCGTAGCTATTTTGGTCTTAAATTTTGTCACAATATAGAAAATTGAGCTAGTTTTACGTGGCGTTGGATTCGTGTCACTCTAAATTCTAACTCAAAAGTTAAATACAATTTAGTGCGGACATGTCAAGTTGATCAGCTAGTAAAAATGATGATCCTAAACTCATCATTGGTGCTCATTGACGAAAGGCTTACAAATGAAGCATAATGCATGGCATTACGTAGTTTGGGATAGATTGGATTGCTTGGAAGCTTTGTTCTTGCTATTTCGGTCTTAAATTTTGTCACAACGTAGAAAATTGACTTAGCTTAACGTAGGCGTTGGATTCGTGTCATTCTCAACTGTGAATCAAAAGTTAAAGACGATTTAGTGTGAACATGTGAAGATGATCAGCCAGTTAAATTGATCATTTTAAACTGATCATTGGTGCTCATTAAACAAATGCTTACAAATGAGGCATAATGAATGGCATCACGTAGTTTGAGATAGATTAGATTATTTGGAGACTTTGTTGTAGCTACTTTGGTCTTAAATTTTGTCACCATTTAAGAAATCGAGCTAGCTTAACGTGGATGTTGGATTCATGTGATTTTGCGCTCAAAATCAAAAGTTAAAGACGAGTTAGTGTGGACATGTCAAGGTTAACAGCTAGTTAAAATGATCATTTTAAATTGATTACTGGTGCTCAGTAACCAAAGGCTTACAAATGAACAATAATGCATGGCATCACGTAGTTTGGGATAGATTGGATTACGTGCACGCTTTGTCTTAGCTTATTTAGTCTTAAATTTTGTCAAAATATAGAAAATTGAGCTAGCTTTAAGTGGGCGATGGATTCGTGTCATTCTGAATTCTGACTCAAAAGTTAAAAACAATTTAATCCGGACATGTTAAGTTGATCAGCTAGTAAAAATAATCATTCTAAACTGATCATGGGTGCTCATTCAGCAAAGGTTTACAAATGAAGCATAATGCAAGTCATCACGTAGTTCGGGATATATTGAATTACCTGGAGGCTTTTTCTTAGCTATTAAAGTATTAAATTTTGGCACAATATAGAAAAATGAGCTAGCTTTACGTGGGCGTTGGATTCGTGTCATTGTGAATTCTGACTCAAAAGTTAAAAACAATTTAGTGTGGACATGTCAAGTTGATCATCTAGTGAATATAATGATTCTAAACTGATCATGTGTGGTGATTGAGAAAAGGTTTTCAAATGAAGCATAATACATGGTATCACACAGTTTGGGATAAATTGGATTCGTTGGAGGCTTTGTCGTAGATATTTTGATCTTAAATTTTGTCACCATATAGATAATTGAGCGAGCTAAACATTGGCGTTAGATTCGTGTCATTCAAAACTCTGAATCAAAAATTAAAGACGACTTAGTGCAGACATGTCAAATTGTTCGGCCAGTTAAATTGATCATTCTAAACTGATAACTTGTGCTCATTGTGCAAAGGTTTACAAATGAAGCATAGTGCATGGCATCACGCAGTTTGGGATAGATTGGGTTACTTAGAGGCTTTCTCATAGCTATTTTGGTCTTAAATTTTGTCACAATACAGATAATTGTGTTAGGTTAACGTGGGGGTTGGATTTGTTTCATTATAAACAGTAAATCAAAAATAAAAGAAGATATAGTGCACACATCTTAAGTTCATCGGCCAGTTAAATTAATCATTCTAAACTGATCAGTGGTGCTCATTGTGCAAAGGTTTACAAATGAAGCATAATGCATGGTATCACACATTTTGGGATAGATTGGATTACATAGAGGCCTTCTCATAGCTATTTCGTTCTTAAATTTTGTCACATTAAAGAAAATTGAGTTAGCATAACGTGTGCGTTGCATTTGTGTCATTCTGATCACTAAATCAAAAGTGAAAGAAGATATAGTGCGGACATCTCAAGTTGATCGGCCAGTTAAATTGATCATTCTAAACTGATAGCTGGTGCTCATTGAGCAAAGGTTTACAAATGAATAATAATGCATGGTATCACGCAGTTTGGGATTGATAGGATTACTTGGAGGCTTTGACATAGCTATTTCGGTTTTAAATTTGGTAACAATATAAAAAATTGAGCTAGCTTAACGTGGGCATTGGATTCATGTGATTTTGCGCTAAAAATGAAAAGTTAAAGACGATCATTCTAAATTAATAATTGGTGCTCAGTGAAGAAAGGCTTTTACAAATGAAGCATAATGCATGTCATCACGTAGCTTAACCTGGGTGTTGAATTCATATCATTTTGAGCTCTAGATCAAAAGTTAAAGACGATTTAGTGCAGATATGTCAAGTTGATCAGCTAGTTAAAATGATCATTCTAAACTTATCATCGGTGATCATTGAGCAAAGGTTTACAAATGAAGCATAATGCATGACATCACGCAGTTTGGGATAGATTGGATTACAATGAGGCTTTGTCGTAGCTGTTTCTATCTTAAATTTTATCACAATATCAAAAATTGAGCTATCCTAAGGTGGGCATTAGATTCGTATCATTCTTAACACCAAATCTAAAGTGAAAGACGATTTAGAGCGAACTTGTCAAGTTGATCAGCCAGTTAAATTTGTCATTCTAAACTGACCACTAGTGCTGATTGAGCAAAGGTATACAAATGAAGCATATTGCATGGCATCATGGAGTTTGGGATAGATTAGATTAGTTGGAAATTTTGTCGTAGCTATTTTGGTCTTCAATTTGGTCACAATATTGAAAATTGAGCTAGCTTAACGTGGGTGTAGGATTCTTTTCATTCTTAACAATAAATCAAAAGCTAAAGACGATTTAATGTAGACATGTCAAGTTGATCGGCTAGTTAAGTTGATCATTCTAAACTGATCATTGGTGCTCATTCAGCAAAATTTTACTAATGAAACATAATGCATGGCATCAGGTAGGTTGGGATAGATTGGACTACTTGGAGGCTTTGTATTAGCTGTTTTGGTTTTGAATTTGATCACAATATAGATAATTGACCTAGCTTAACGTGTGTGTTGGTTTCGTGTCATTCTGAACTCTTAATCAAAAGTTAAAGAAGATTTTGAGCAGACATGTCAAGGTTATCAGCCAGTTAAATTGATCATTTAAAATTTATCACAGGTGCTCATTAAGAAAAGAATTACAAATAAAGCATAATGCATGGCAGCACGCAGTTGGGGATAGATTGGAATATTTAGAGTTTTTTTCGTAGCTATTTCGGTCTTAAATTTTTCCACAATATAGAAAATTGAGCTAGCTTAACGTGGGCTTTGGATTCGTGTCATTCTCAAGTATGAATCAAAAGTTAAAGACGATTTAGTGCGGACATATCAAGTTGATCGGCCAATTAAATTGATCATTCTAAACTGATCATTGGTGCTCATTGAGCAAAGGTTTATAAATAAAGCATAATGCAT
>JAEVFF010000081.1:403392-520897 GCA_018901945.1 Pugionium dolabratum | reverse complement strand
TTCCTGAAAAATTCAACAATTTGAACACCATTCTTTGACGCTGAGCTAACTGAGAAGTTTAGCAGGATATTGAAACAGTCAACGCATCCATGGCTACTATCATGAGATGACGTGGAAATCCAAAGGATCTATGGCTATTATCGTCATACATAAAAAATGAAATTATCTGCTTTCAAGACGCTCTTCATGTATTCAGTGAGTACCTGTGAATATCAATATCCAGTCTGCAGAAAGTGACATAGTTTTGGCTTTTCATAGATGAAGAGATCTCTATGGGGAGGCCTGTACTCATTTTGGACCAAATTAAGGCCTGCCCTCCAGAAAATTTAGAGAAAGTAGAAGAGTTAAACAGATTCTCTCGGAAAAATGTAGATAGGAAGGGAAACATAAATTAATACATCTGTTATGAGTACAAAAAAAAGACCAGCTGCAAGCTAAAGCCAAAGGTTCAGATGCTCCTAAAGAGCTCTGCACAAATTTTCTATAAAATATATATCCTCTTTGGTCATAGACTGCTAGGATAACAAATTTGTATTGACAACCCAGTTCAGCATCTCAAGCAGTTTTACAGGACAACCTCAGATATCAAACATGCCATTAATCAAAATAAGAAAAAGAAAAGAAGGAGATACTGAAATTTAAACTTGATAAGAATAGAAATACCATCTTTGCACCCAGACCAAACTTTCCACGTGTTTGCTTCAGTCCATACTTCGTCCCTGACAAAACTGTAAGAAGAACAATATGTAAAAAAATCCTCACAATAAAAGCTTATTATAAAGGTTGATATGCCAGGCTAAATCAGTAGAGGAAGAAGAGGTAGCCATTAGCTAGTTTACCTCTCCCAAACATATTTGGTATGTCATCATGTGGCATCCCCTTACCATTATCCTACATTATAATCAACACAACTCATAAGTCAAAAAATGATTAAGATCATAATTTAAGGATCTGCATGTATTTATAAGTGTAGGTGTATCCCCTGTTAGACCATCAGGTATGTGATACACATATGGCTGTCATTAACCCATGGTTTTATTGACTTAAACAAAATATTATTCAAACAAGAATTAAAATTGCACAGCAATATTTCTATTAAATAAAAGGTTTGGTTTTCTCTGTATATAAGAACTAGCAACTAAAGCAGAAAAAGCATCCCACCATCAGCAAACATAATCTGTGTAATCCATCAGGACATGTGATACAAGATTGCGTAATTGAATACCCATCATTACCATTAACAAGTAAATAACTCCTCACCTTACATGTCACCTTGTAATATGATGCTTCTCCACGGGCTTTTAGAACCTTTGAAACTCCAGGCTCTTTGTTTTTCTTTCCCGATGCCAAATTTTTGGCTTGTATCTCACTGGCACGAGCTTCCTTTACTAACCTTTTCTACATAGCAGGAAACAGCTAAAAAAAAGTCAGAATTGCTAACTAATCCATGAATAGATGGGTACTGTCAACCCAACCGATTGCAGAACAATGAAACTTCTTGAAAACTAAAACAAAAGCTGCTTAAAAGCACTAGGATGGATTTAACCAGACAGACTGAAAGAATAAAAAGATGAGAGCAATTAAAAAGAATTCAGTCACCTCACGGGCTTTCTCTGTCTCATAGTCATCATACAGCTGTGTATCAACACGTTCCCGATCGGTCAGACCAATCATGGAATTAAACTTAGATTTTACAATCTCTTCGCTTGAAAAACAAAACAAGACTGTCACAATCTACCAGATCGGAAGAAAGCTGGTCGAGATGAAAAAGGTAAAATTCGATTCGTGAACACCTACACTTTCTCCTACCAGAATTAACATATGTAATCATCACGTGCTTTTCAAAATTAGGGAGCGTACATTGTTACTTCAACTTCAGGGAGTTCCGAAATCGACTCTGCAGAATCAAGAGCATTTTCAACAAGCTCTCGGACTGTAGTATAAAGCGACTTCCCTGGCTGAAATCCAGAAGATAAACCCAATTATAAACGACTCAAACATCGGGAGAAAGGTGTTACGGAATTGAATTACAGATATGAAAACACTTTTCCAGTTCCTGAAATAAAGGTAAAGCTTGGTACTAAGCAAAAGCATTCTTTTTTTTATATATACACACAAACATAAAGGATCCATCGTTCTACGTGAAGCAAACAAATCGGGACTCACATTATCAAATCCAGCAATGTTCTTGTTTTCCGCGAAAAACTCAGCTGGAGATTCTGCAAAGACACGAATTCAAAAATAATCCATTTAGCTCAATTTCATTGCGAACACGCAATTATAATCGAAATGTGGAAATACATAGCATTACTTTGCTTGAGAGTGCTCTCTTTACTGTTCTTAGAGTTCTTCGAACTGCCTTTCTTCGATTCAGCTGGACTATCAGCACCCGCCATGAACAAGTTAAAAAAAAAAACAGAACTTAAAAAGAACAAAAATCTTTCAGTACTACACTAGTTCCGATCATAAATTTTAAAGGAGGATCTAGGGTTTATGAAGGAGGGAAGTTAGTGAAGTTAAGAAGAGGAGATCGGAGGGGTATATTAGTTATTTCAGCACAAGGCGAATCGATAACAAAAGCGGTCAACAAATAAGTAATTGCGTTTGGACAAGCAAGCGGTTACGAACTTGTGATATATTTGACGTCTGCGGTTGTTTAAGCAGCCAGCAAACTATAATACAACAAAAAAAATCTCACACGGAGATTGTCGAGAAAGGAAAAAATGGCGAAACCAAGGCCTCCTGGATTTGCCATTCTCGGAGCTGGGATCTTCGTCAAAACGCAATACATTCCTCGGTTGGCTGAGATCTCTGATCTCTTCGTCCTGAAAGCGATTTGGAGCCGTACTGAGGTAACATTTTCATTTCCCAACTTGAAAAGAGTGAACTATCGTGTAGTAGTAGGTTCGATCAATGCGCTTGATTTGATATATATTAATTCGAAGTGCCCGATAAGCTGATTTGAATGTTAAGAAACACTTACCAAAGCACCATTACGCTTGCTTCCTTTTAGTTTCGCCACTTTTCTCTCAGCGCCGATCGAATGGCGAAGATATGTGACTTTTGCGATTATTTTTGTTATGGATGAAGGAATCTGCAAAAGGAGCTGTGGAGATAGCGCGAAAGCATTTTCCTGAAGTGAAGTGCAAATGGGGAGATGAGGGTCTGAATGAAATCATTCAAGACAGCTCAATAGTTGGTGTTGCTGTCGTTGTAGCTGGACAGACCCAGGTATCTTCAATCCTAGTCTTCATAGATGGGTACGAATCTATTTGGATAAATTCATAGGATATTTCTTACTAACACAAGCTGGGAGTGAATTCAAAATCTCATTCTTTAGGTTGAGATGTCATTAAAGATGCTAAAGGCAGGAAAGCACGTCCTTCAAGGTGACTTTTCCACGTCATTAATCCTAAAAACACTGCAGTTTTAGCTGCCTTTGATTACTCAACCATGCATAAACTTTTGTACGAAGCCGCTTCGCCTTACTATTGCTAAACAATGGCATGCTTTGCCTTTATCACCGCTCTATTCTTCCGTGACAGTGTTATTTGTACTTAAAAATGTCTCCCAACTTAGAACACTAAAGATTTTTCTTCTTTCTTGATATGTATGTTGCTGTCCTGGATCGGTTGCAGAGAAGCCAGCTGCTGCATGTAAGTTCATTACTGCCATTGTTTAAACCAGCTTGGCATGTTGTTTAAGTTCCATGATTCCATCCATCATTATTAAATGGGAAACGTGTATGACTAATTTGGCCCAGAGTCATTTTCTCTTGTTTAGCATGACTTATTTAACGTAAAAGTTAAAACTTCCTCGTTATTCCATTCTAAAGTGCAATGCAGACGGAATGCTCTCCTTTTGCTTGAAAACATTTTTTGGTTGCAGCAATCAGTGAGATAGAAACTGCAATGTCAAGTTACAGAAATATTTTGGCTGATTCCCCATGCCGTCTAGTGTGGGCTGTGGCTGAAAATTATCGTTTTGAGCCAGCTTTTGTTGAGGTAAATGTTACTTAGTGTATTCCTGGCGCTTCAAGTTGAGCAAATAACTTGTGATTAGAATATCTTGTTATTGCTTTCGGCAGTTGAAGAAACTGGTAGCAGAAATTGGGGATATGATGAACGTCCAACTAATTATTGAGGGATCAATGAACAATTCAAATCCTTATTTCTCAAGCTCTTGGAGGCGAAATCTGAGTGTACGTTATGCATTCTGTTTTGCCACAGTTTGTTAGACTTGGTTGCACCTTCCTAACACGGGGCGTGGTTAGACTGCTACTTAAGAATCAGATGGCTTCAAATGCTGTCATCCTGCTACAATCATTTTGCTTTACACTGACAGATATATCGCTCACCTCATATATATCTATGAAACTGTGTTACCTGTTAACACTTAAACTCTGCATTTGCAGGGTGGTTTCATCTTGGATATGGGCGTGCATTACATTGCAGGGTTAAGAATGGTAACATATAACTTCATTAACTAATATCCTTATTGGATCCAAAATATGAAGTATTGGTTTGTCATGAACAGCTTGTTGGATGTGAGGTAACATCAGTCTCAGCCACCACTTCCCATGTGGATAAGACTTTACCTGCACCGGACAATATAACGTCAAACTTGTAAGTGTATACATCAACGCCTGCTTCTTAGCACACTAATTTCGCGTTAATCTAATCCATGTCATTTATTTGCTCCATAGTCAGCTCGAGAATGGATGCTCTGGAGTTTTTGTTATGGTTGTGTCTTCAAGATCGCCAAAGGCATGTAGTGACTTGTTTTGCTTTCGACAGCGCTTTAGCCTAAGAACCATAGTTTATTTTCTAACAGAAATTTTATGCTTTAGATATTATGGAGAGTCATAGGACTAAAGGGCACTGTTCAACTTGAGCGTGGAGTAAAAGATGGCCGACATGGTTACATGGTTTGTATACTTTATTTAACATGGTCCATCTGAAATATCCATATTGTGCTTGAAACTACTCAATTCAAATGGCTGTGATCTTCTGAGGTTTTCAGGCTACGGTTTATGGGGAAGGAGGGACATCGAGGACCATCTTTTATCCCTTCAGCGGGGTGACTGAAGAGCTAAAAGCGTTTTTCAGTGACATTTCAGGGAATTCAAAGGTAATCGTAGGGATCTTAGCCTTGGGATGCAGGAACTAAAACATGTGTATTCTCTACTAACTAAACTCTACTGATGCGTTGACGGATTTGCTGCAGGAGCAAGAGCCTCGTCTATCATACGTGGAAGGTGCTCGTGACGTTGCTGTTCTTGAGGCAATGCTTGAATCTGGTGCAAGAAACGGAGCTGTAGTTCCTGTCACCAATTTCTAGTTTTGAAGCTTTAAGCTTTATTGGAATAAAAATTCATGAAAATTCAAAGAGCCTAACATATTTTTGTAACCAATCCTTTATTCTCACGAGCATTATGCATTCTAAGTTTCTTTTGGTTCTAAAGTTTATAATAATTACAACAAGAATTTCAAACAGATTTTTATCAAACCAAAAAAAAAGATTTTCAAATAGATTAAAAGCCTGGAATCCATCATCATCTAAGTTAAGGCTCAAAAGCACCGGAATAAAATAGGAACCATGAAAAAACAAAAGAAGCGCTCCACAGATAGGTTGAGATGGATTCAGCTTAAAGCATGTGATCAAATCCTCCACCTTGATGTGTTGGAACTCGTCCGACTCCAACATTGTGAACCAACTGTTGCAGCCACCTCCTTGCGATTTGATCCTCCTGAAAAAATATATACCAAAGTTTTCAACCAAACCATCTCCTACACGACCAAGTTCAAAACCCGAGTCTCAAAATGTGACAATGACTTACACGAAGACAGTTGCTAAATGTTCCATCTCGCAGCGAGTCAGGGAGACAGCTTCCAAGTGCAGCACAAGCCCTAAATGACACACAAATGATAAAGCTCAAACATGAAAAAGCCAAGCACGTACATGTAATATCATCTCTAAGGAAGATTTTTTTTTTTTTTGAGCTAAACCAACCTTGGGTTGTCTGATAAACGGAGATAACAACGAATGATATGCTTCAAAAGGCGTGGAGAAGGCTGCTCCACAAGTGACTGAACCATATTGCCCAACACTCGACCAACTGCAAAGAACCGCTCTGCTGTTGTGCAAATGTAATCCATCCCCACATCATCCAACAAGATCTTTTGAACTATGAACGTGGCAACCTGTCATTGTCACAGCATGTAAATTCATAAAACATTGTGATGCACATTTTCAACAGTAGACACCATTTATATGAAACTTTGCAAACCCAGCCTAGGAAATATAAATAACTCTGGCTGACAGATTCGTCAATAATTTTTTCGGCTAAAGGATTCATATAGTTAAGAGAAACAGCAACAAGAAAAATCTGAAGCTCTTTCCTTCATAAGGATTCTGAAAATTAGGATTTGACTTATCATTGTTAAGTGTTAACGATACGAAATGCCAAATAGTCGAGCAACAGCAAATGTACATCTAGATTGAGTTTTAACTTTTAAGATTGTCAAGAATATGAAAATGTTATTGCGAGTTGAAAGGCTTACTGTTTTTGACAACTCACTCCCCATCTCCATGGTACGGAGGCACAGGGGAATAATTTCAGTTGAAAGAAGGAAGCTAATGACCTCTGTATCATCAACCTGTGAAATAACGACACCAATGATCTTTCTTGTTTCATAAACTAACTACCAAAAAGCAAATATAAATTTCTACTGTGTCAATTGCTCAGAAACGAAGCCGAATTACACAAATTTCTACTTGCTTTCTTTCTGCAATAATTTCGCGGGGGACCTCAAAACAAAAGGGAAACCAGCTACAGCAAAGGAAGGGGATTGTTTACCTTCACAAGTGCACCTATGACACCTAAGCTAGTAAGCCGCAGGTATTCAAAAGGTCTTGACTTACTCGTTGTATTAAGGAAGGGATAAAGGTACAATGGGATGTGAGCTGTGCATAAGAATGAAGAAGAGAAAACAATGGATTCATCAGCTTTCATACTTCAAATCAATTGAAATCATACAACATATATACAACAAACAGATAACCACCACTCAGTAGCATTACACAGACGAGATGATAGGACTAGCCATCCCCAATGGTACATAACATTATATGTATAGCATAATTAAAAGAATAAGAACATACCCTTTAAAAATAACATTCTAGTGTCCGAATGAGAGGCTACACACTGCAGAAGTAAGACATAATTATCAGGAAATTGATGGATACAGAAAAGATATGAAGATGAAATCAAGCATCCTACATAAAAAGTAGTAATCCCGAGTTCCCCACATGAAAAGAATCATCTACCTGAAGAAGGGCGAGAGAGTTGCAAACACGGTTTGACTGAGCAGGAGTCAGATTTGGAGGTGTAAGCACAGAGTAGATAGATACTATCTCCTGCAAACACATAGATGAAACCAGTCAAATCGTACGACGCTAGCACCGAATAAATAGCATTTTCTTAGTAATTCTTACTCAGAAGAATCTTTGCAATCCGCAGATTCATCAATTTTAGAAGCAAGAAATAGCATAAAGTCACTGAAAATAACTAAAACGAATACACTTAAGTCATACCTGCAACAAGGCAGCAATTGTACCAAAAGAGTTCCACAACAGAGGCGCCAAATCCTGAAACAGCTCTCTTTTCTACAAAGAATATCAAATGAGAATCCACTAATTCAGATACCAAAACAAATACTGTAAGCAAAAAAAAATCAATCGATTCGCCTTTTTCAGTTTTCAATTCATAAGAAAGCATTCCTGGAAGGAAAATACTGAGATAGTCTAAAGCATGCAAAAAAACAAAACTCGATTCGCCTTTTTCAGTTTTCATTTGATAGGAAAATTCCCTAAATTGAGCTAATGCACTTGTCAGAATCGGTGGAATCCACAGAAACCCTAGCTCTTGTTTGCGAACCAGACATAAGAACGCCACAACACAGATGGGGTAGATAACGAAGAAAATCATGTGAGATAATGAACCTTGGAAAGCTCGAGGAGAGCATTCTCTCTAAGTTCAGGATTGCTAAGATCGAGTACCAACTGCTCCGCGGATGCCAAGTTCCGATCTTTATTCGCCGGAGCTCCTGTAGAAATCTGGGCCGACGTGCTGGAGCCACCGAAAGGTGTGCCCATGGAGAGAGATGGAGGTAGATTCGCCATTGTTGTAGAAATTAGAAAACTTGTTTCGCTTTCTTGATGGTTATACTTTCCTCCTTTTCTATAGTTTGAAGAAATTCGGGTTCACTCTTCTCTTCTGTATCTATTTTTGGAAATGGCAATTACGCCCTTTTTTTCATCTTCACACTTCTTTCTCGTCTCGTCGTTCTCGACCTTCGATCTTGACAATAAAATCCGTTTACGAATCGCGATATACGTAGAGTTTTTAATATCAGTGTCCACAAGATTTCAAGAAAGATATAATACATCTTTAATGGATTTCAATACCCACGAACACAATGACATTTGGATTGTATCCGACAACCATATTTTTCGTCCACAAAAAGCAAACACATTGGATCATTGTATATATGAATGACTATTGTTACAAGTTTGTGATCTTGATCAGCTAAAGCTAAAACAACAACATAATAGTTGATTAGTCTTCTCCCAAGGACATTGCAAAAGAAAGAGGAAAAACTAAAAAAAACTAATATCGTAATAGTTAGACTTCTTCAATGGCTTCTTTGTTCGCTTCCTCTTCTTCACTTGCCTCTGAGAATTGGTCGATTCGCACTAAACTTGGAACATAAGCGAAAGAGCACATAAGTGGGCCATAATACAAGTAGAAAGATACATGTTGCTCATTCATATATTCATCCAGAACCACCTTTTTTTCGTATCCATTCTCTACAAAGATGAGAGCAGTGTAGCAGAAGGTTTTGATGTCTTGAGTTTCTTCTTCTTCAGGTTGTTCTTCTTCAGTTTCTTCTTCTTCAAGTTCTTCTAAACGAAATACTACTGCGACTTTCTTCTCCTCGTCAATGAAGAAACTGCCACAATAATAGTGATAATAAAAACGAACACCATAAAATAGATGATCACGAAATCTTAAGAAATGGATCCACGACACTTCATTGGGCTCAATGTTACTTGTAACCCAAATCTCCACTTCTGAAAGCAAATCGGGTTGAAAGAGCACCACGAGTTTCTCGTCTCTAGTACAAGACATAGATTGAAGTTCGGATTGACAGAGTTCAATCGGTAGAGGAAGAAACTGACCAAATCTCTCACTTGTAAAATCAAAACAGAGTAAGAAAGAAGGTGCCGAAAACGGTAAAGTATCATTTGGATCTTTTGCATTTTTGGCAAAAAAGTAAGCATTTCCCTTCAAAGACACTCCCCGTCGATAATTCAAACAATGCCAATTCGGAGTGATATCAAGAACCCTCCATGAATTAGAGCTAAAATCGTATATTTCGAACCCGTAATGGTGATTTCCGAACCCGAACCTTCTATCATCCAAAATTCTCAAGATTTTATGATTACGGTTCTTATCGTATCTGAAAGCATACAAATTGAATATGAGGTCGTAATTTCTCTGTTTGATCCACCTGGTTTATCCCAAATACGGGTTCCAAACCAAGAGGTTACTGTTCTTCTGCTTGCTGATACATAACAATAACCCATCGCACTGAATGAAGTGAGATCTCTTGAGTTGTATTAGATGATATATTACATCGTCATGGTTTAGGTTGGTTTATTGCTGGTTTAGATGGTTTAACCACTTGTATATAAACGCATATGTACAGATGATTAATTAAGAAATAATACATAACACACTTTTAAGTTTTTTCCTATCCCCGACATGCGATTCTCTCGTGTTCTCGAAGAGCTTCAATCGGAGGTTGTGATATAGTATCAGAGCTTCGATTTTTTTTCGGACTTTGATTCTTCCACTTCATCCTACCGAATCAAGTAAGCTGTTCGACTTAACTGCTTGAGAGGTTGGTTGTTTCTGACAGTAATCGCGATTAGGGTTTCATGTTTGTTCGCCAAAATTTTTTTTTTAGTTTCTTCTGATTTTGTTGATTTCCTTCAATTGACCTACGTTTGTGTCTAGATTTCTTAGTTTCTTCATCAATTCGACATAAATTTCTGATTTCTCCCAATTTCTCCACTGTGTGAGATGAGAACAATTTCACCTTCAACTTCGACGAATAATCATAGTTCTGAGAATATGATACGTTCATCGGCTGATCAATATGAGAATCCCTTTTATCTTCACAATAATGATCATGCCGGTTTAGTATTAGTCTCGGATCGTTTGACCACGGCCTCTGATTTCCACTCTTGGAGGAGGTCTGTGCGTATGGCTTTGAATGTTAGGAATAAGCTAGGCTTTATAGATGGTATGATTGCTAAACCTCCTGTCACTCATCGTGATTATGGAGCATGGTCCAGATGCAATGATATTGTAGCTACATGGTTGATGAATTCAGTTTCGAAGAAAATAGGACAGAATCTTTTGTTTATCTCTACTGCCGAAGGGATATGGAACAATCTGCTGTCTAGATTTAAGTAGGATGATGCTCCTAAGATATATGATATAGAACAGAGGTTGAGTAAAATTGAACAAGGAGCTTTAGATGTCTCAGCCTACTATACGGAACTTGTTACTCTTTGGGAAGAGTACAAAAATTACGTAGAGCTTCCTGTATGCACATGTGGTAAATGTGAATGTGATGCAGCAGTAAAATGGGAGACTCTACAACAAAGAAGTCGAGTCACCAAATTTTTGATGGGTTTAAATCAGTCGTATGAACAGACAAGGAGGCACATTCTGATGTTGAAACCAATTCCAACTATTGAAGAAGCCTTCAATATTGTCACTCAAGATGAGAGACAGAGGTTTATCAAGCCTTCCTCTAGTGTTGAGAATGTTGCTTTCCAAGCTGCTGTTTCATATCCTGAACCCAGAGTTGAACCATTTGTTGTTGCATACAATGCTGGGAGACCTGTGCAAAAGCATGTATGTACTCACTGTGGCAAAGTAGGACATACGGTACAGAAATGTTTCAAGATTCACGGGTTCTCTCCTGGATACAAGACATCATATAAGCCTCAGTTTCAACCTAGAGTACCACAGTTTCAGCCTAGGATGTTTAATCAGTCTCAACCACGAGCCGTTTTAAATAACAATTCGTTTAATCCTACTAATGCCATTGCTAATGTCTTTTCTGAGACAGGATATACACAGAATAATCCTCTGCGTTTGCAAGATTTGTCTCCAGAACAGATACAAGGACTGATTTCACAATTTAATAATCAAATAAAGGTTCAAGAATCTGTTGTTCCAACTTCTTCCACCCTGTCTACAATTTCAAAAAAAAGTGTCATGGCTCAGAAATCTACATCAGGTACTGTTTCTGGTTCCTTCATTTTGGAAAATATACATGTGGTTTTAACTTTTCATTCTCATATATTCTCTTCCACCCATATTCCTATCACACATCGTACTTGGATAATTAGATAGTGGGGCTTCTAGTCATGTTTGTTCTGATTTAGCGATGTTTAGAGAGGTCAGCCTTGTATCTAGTATGACTGTTATTCTTCCAAATGGAACTAGTGTCCCTATCACACACAAAGGAGCTGTCTATCTCTCAGCACATCTTATTCTATATGATGTGTTACACGTTCCTGATTTTCAATTCAACTTGATCAGTGTTAGTTACCTCATTCAAACACTATTCTGTTCAGCTCATTTTTCTCTGGTTATTGTTTTATCCAGGACTTTTCTCAGGGATTGATGATTGGGAGGGGTAAACTTCATCAAAACTTATACATTCTTGAAGATTTTACCCCTTCAGCATCATCTCCCACTTCTGTTTTCTGTGGCTCCTTGCTGGCTGATGGAAAGCTTTGGCATCATCGCCTTGGGCACCCATCTCCAGCTGCTCTTCATAAACTTTATCATATCATACCCTCTTTGAAAACAACTTCTTTGAATTCATATCATTGTCCTGTTTGTCCTTTGGCAAAACAGAGAAAACTTCCTTTTATATCTCATAACAATCTTTCTGCTCATTCTTTTGATCTTGTCCATGTTGATGTATGGGGTCCTTTCAGTGTTGAATCGACTGAAAGTTTCAATTTTCTCACTTTAGTTGATGATTGCACTCGGGTTACATGGGTATACATGTTGAAAAATAAAGGGGAAGTCTTAATGGCCTTTTCAGCTTTCTTTAAAATGATTTCCACATAATTTCATAAATCGGTTAAAGCTATTAGAACTGATAATGCACCAGAATTGAACCTCAAAGAATTCATTCAAGAACATGGTATGGTGCATTACTTTTCTTGTGCCTACACTCCCCAACAAAACTCAGTTGTTGAGAGAAAACATCAACATTTGTTGAATGTTGCTCGATCACTCTTATTTCAATCTCATGTTCCTCTCAAATACTGGAGTGATTGTATTGTCACTGCTGTTTTCTTGATCAACCGGTTACCTTCTCCTTTGCTTGGAAATAGATCCCCTTATGAACTCTTTTTGGGTAAAATTCCAGATTATTCTCTTCTTAAGACCTTTGGCTCTTTGTTCTATGTGTCAACCAATCTTAAAGATAGGCATAAATTCTCGCCTAGAGCCCAAGCAGGAGTCTTTTTAGTATATCCATTAGGTTATAAGGGATATAAAGTCTTGGATTTAGTTTCACATTCTATTTCCATTTCTAGAAATGTTGTGTTTCATGAAGACATTTTTCCCTTCAAAGTCAATGACAGTCTTTCAGAAGAATCTAATGTTTTTCCAAACACAATTCTTCCTCTTTCATCTCCTTCATATCTTTCAGATTCTTCAGTCATTGATTCACCTGATGATATCCGTTCTTCACCTTCTGTTTCTTTGGATAGTCATAGTTCAGCTGCTCCTCTTTCTCCTATCCGAAGCTCACAACCTAGTTCTACATCTCTTACTCACTCTCAGGACATACTAGATACAGGGAATGCCACTTTACCCTTAACTAGACCTAAGAGACAGACTAGGGCCCCTCGCTACTTATTCGAGTATGAATGCAATCATATTACTTCTTCTTCCACTCTTAAATAGACCACCACATACCTAATATCCACTGTCATTTCTTATGACAAGTTAAACCCCTCATATAAAGCCTCCATATGTTCTTTCAATCTAGAAAGAGAACCTAAAAATTTTAAACAGGCCATGACATCTGAGAAATGGAAACAGGCTGTAAATGAGGAACTTCAGGCTTTAGAACAGAATAATACATGGGTTATTGAATCATTACCGAGTGGTAAGAACGTTGTGGGTTGTAAATGGGTTTTCACAATTAAGTACAATGTTGATGGTAGTGTTGAACGCTATAAAGCTTGTTTAGTTGCCCAAGGATTCACACAACAAGAGGGAGTAGATTATATAGATACTTTCTCACCCGTGGCCAAGTTGACAAGCGTAAAATTACTGTTGGGTCTTGCTTCAATTAAAGGTTGGAGTTTAACACAAATGGATGTTTCTAACGCCTTTTTACATGGTGATCTAGATGAAGAGATCTTCATGAGTATTCCATAGGGTTATACTCCAGCTTCTCATATTGTTCTTCCACACAATCCAGTTTGTAGACTTACTAAGTCTCTTTATGGATTGAAGCAAGCATCTCGACAGTGGTATAAAAGGTTTTCTTCTATCCTTTTATCGGCTCATTTTGTCCAATCCCAAGCTGATAATACTTTGTTTGTGAAAACATCTTCTACATCTTTCATTGTTGTCTTAGTATATGTCGATGATCTTCCCATTGCAAGTGATAATGAGATGGCAGTAAATGAGGTTAATGATTTGCTTCGATCTGAATTTAGAATCAAGGATCTTGGCCCAACTAGATTTTTTTGGGGATTGGAGATTGTTAGATCAGATTCTGGAATTTCCATTTGTCAACGGAAACATGCTTTGAATCTTTTACAAGATTCAGGTTTATTAGGTTGTAAGCCATGTTCTATACCTATGGATCCTACTTCTCGTCTTACTAAGGATTAAGGTGTATTGTTGACTAATCCTACTGTTTACAGAGAGTTGACTGGCAGGTTATATTTGACAATCACACGGCCAAATATTACATTTGTCGTGCATCAACTGAGTCAATTCCTTTCTGCACCAACTGATATTCATCTTCAGGCAGCTCACAAAGTCTTGAGATACATTAAATCTAATCCTGGCCAAGGGTTGATGTCTTCTTCTAAGTCTGAAATATGTTTGAATGGGTTTGCTGATGCTGATTGGGCTGCGTGTAAGGATACTAGGAAATCTATCACTGGTTTTTGTGTATATCTTGGTGATTCTTTGATTTCCTAGAAGTCTAAAAAGCAGGCTGTTGTGAGTAGAAGTAGTACTGAAGCAGAATATAGGAGTCTTGCCCTTGTTACTTGCGAATTAATATAGATTCAACAGCTTCTACGAGATCTTCATATCATTGTGACAGCTCATGCCAAACTGTTTTGTGACAATAAATCAGCCATCCACATTGCAAGCAATCCGGTATTCCATGAGCGTACCAAGCACATCGAAATCGACTGTCATACAGTCCGTGATCAAATCAAGCTTGGTAACCTCAAGGCTATTCATGTTCCATCTGAAAATCAGCATGCCGATATCCTGACAAAACCACTTTCTCCAGGACCGTTTCATTCTTTACTTCAAAGGATGTCTTTGTCAAGTTTTTACTTTCTTTCTGAAAATCGAAGCTAAAGACTTGAAGGGGAATATTAGATGATATATTACATCGTCATGGTTTAGGTTGATTTATTGTTGGTTTAGATAGTTTAACCATTTGTATATAAACACATATGTACAGATGATTAATTAAGAAATAAAACAAAACACACTTTTAAGTTTTTTCCTTTCCGCGATTCTCTCGTGTTCTCGAAGAGTTTCAATCAGGTTGTGATAAGTTGATTAATACAATCACCCATCTCCTTCATAGATGAATCCACCAACTCTTCTTCACCTCCTTCGTTTAAGATTTCATGGATATCGAATCTCAATGAACAAACCTTATATTTCTTCGTCATGAAGCCCAGAAATTGATGCCTTTTTGCTCCTACTTTACACAAAATCCGATTTTTGGATAAATCATTCCAACTTTTACAAGTGGATCTCACCACTCCGATATGAGTTAACGGAAGTCCAGAAAGTATCTCTCCTACCAAATCTGGCGGAAGGTCAGAGATAATCGTCATTGTTTCAAACAAAAATTTGAGCTTTTTTTTACTTCAGAAATTGGGTTTCCTTACGTCTCTCTCTGTAAATGAACTTGACTGATATATATAAGACAATTTTCCTTTTAAGAAAAATCAAACAATTTCCTTTTTGTTAAAAAATGATTATCTCTTCTACCGACTTACTGAAGTCGGTGAAATGCTCCTATATATATGTATGCTAGTTTGAGAAAAAGATGATACATCTTCAATTTCACCTTTCTTCTTCAACTTCTTTTATATTACTTGTTAACACGTTATCAGCACGAGTGTTTCTACCATCTACCTGAGATACTAAAATAAGGTAAAATTCTGTTTTATTAATACATGTGTATATTATATGGTAGGCTCTGCCTCCTAAATTATATGGTAGGCACTGCCTCCTGAATATTATATAGTAGGCTCTGCCTTCTAAATATTATATGGTAAGCTCTGCTTTCTAAATATTATATGGTAGACTCTGCCTTCTAAATATTATATGGTAGGCTCTGTCTTCTGAATATTATATGGTAGGCTCTGTCTTCTCAATATTATATGGTAGGCTCTGCCTTCTGAATATTATATGGTAGGCGCTGCCTCCTGATTTATATTTAGAAATTATTTTAATTTATGTGTTATTATATTCACTAATGTTTTATATTTTTATCATAAATTAATTTATGTCATCATTATGTTTAAATTTTTCAAACTAATTATACATATTTATTAAATATATATAATAATAATAATAATAAATTAAAATCTATACCCAAAATTTTATCATGATTATTTATTAAAAAATAATTATAAAATAATTTTTATAAAACTGATGTTTAACACATTGTTTTATTATGTGTATAGTTATAATGTCAAATTTGGCAAAACTCGAGATAGCTGCCCTTGATATATCTGGAAAAAATTACATGACATGGGCAGTAGCTGCAAAAATGCATTTAAAGGCAAAAGACCTTCTTGGCACCATCGATAGGTCGGAAACAACATCCGATGAGAAAAAAGCAAAAGCCATGATATTTTTATGCCACCATATCCATGATGGTTTAAAAGATGAATATATCACAAAAAAGATCCTGCAGATCTTTGGCAATCACTCAAAGATAGGTTTGATCACCAGAAATATGTGATCTTACCAAAAGCCAAACATGAGTGGTTAAACCTCCGGTTTCAGGATTATAAAAGTGTAAGTGAATATAATTCCGCGTTGTTCGGAATCACTTCTAAGATGATATTATGTGGAGAAAAAGTAAGTGATTATGATATGATTGAAAAAACTCTCCAAACATTTCATCCTGGAAATGTAATCCTGCAACAACAATATCGAGCAAAGGGATATACTCGTTATTCGGAGTTAATGCAAGTTCTCCTTGTTGCTGAACAAAATAATGAACTTGTGATGATGAACCATCAATCTCGTCCCACTGGATCAACTCCATTCCCAGAAGTGAATGTTGCATCATCCAGTTACAATAATTGGCAAGGACATGGACGTGGTCGAGGTCATGGTCGTGGTCGTGGACGTGGACGAGGAGGTGGACGTGGACGTGGAAAAGGAAGATTTTTTCGTCCCAATGAATTCAAATTCGGGAGAAAGAATAAAGTCCACGAAAATGAAATTAGTCGCGTACCTGCTGTACGCCAAAATATACAATACGAAAATGTTTGTTACAGATGTGGCATGAAAGGACATTGGTCTCGTACCTGTCGTACACCAAAACATTTGGCTAATCTGTATCAAGAGTCACAGAAACAAAAAGGAAAAGAAAGTGAAACCAACTTTATCTCGGATGAACCCGGACCTTCTTTTGATGGAAATGCATATCTCGATGTTGTTGATTTTCTTGTTGATTCCGAGAATACCAAAGAACAAGATAATTAAGTTTAATGTTATATATATCAAGTTGTATTTAGTTTCCTTACGAACAAAAAAAAAACAAAAATTAATGTTTTTTTTTTTTTGAAAAATATATGTAAGTTTGAACTTAATTACTTTATGTAAAATAGTTTTGTTATAATATAAGTTGATTTGAAATATGTGTGTTTAACATGTATTAATACATCTTTATCAATATTTTAATCCAGAAAATGTATCTTTTTGAGAATGAGAATGGAGATATATGCCTAGCAGACAGTGCTACAACACATACAATACTTAAAGACAAAAAGTTTTTTTCTTATCTGAAAATGAAAGATTCCGCCGGAAGCGTGAATATAATATCGGGTAATGCAAATATTATCATAGGCTCCGGAAGAGCCAGTTTTTCAATGCCAAGGAGAACAAAATTTGAAATAAATGATGCTTTATATTCCCCCGAGTCTCATAGAAACTTATTAAGTTTCAAAGACATCCGTACAAATGGATATCACATAGAGACAATGAGCAAAAATAACATTGAATATCTTTGCATTACATGGAAGCAGAAACAAATATTGGAAGAATTACCAATGATGTCCTCTCGATTATATTACACAAAAATAAATATAATTGAATCATATATTACGGTAAACCAGAAGTTTACGAGTACATTCAAAGTCTGGCATGAAAGACTAGGACATCCTGGATGAGTTATGATGAGAAAAATTGTTCAAAATTCTAATGGCCACCTATTGAAAAACTAGAAGATTTTTCAATCACGCGAGTTTTCGTGTAAAGCATGTTCTCAAGGAAAACTTATTACTCGGTCATCACCAGCCAAAATTAGTAATGAATCTCCAGTATTTTTAGAAAGAATACATGGTGATATATGTGGGCCTATTCACCCATCATGTGGGCCATTTCGTTACTTTATGGTTTTAATTGACGCATCTAGCAGATGGTCACATGTGTGTTTGTTAACCACACGAAATATGGCTTTTGCAAGATTCATTGCCCAAATAATCAGGTTAAGAGCGTAATTCCCTGATTATACTATAAAGAAAGTAAGACTTGACAACGCTGGTGAATTCACGTCACAAGCCTTTAATGATTATTGTATGGCTCTCGGAATCGATGTTGAACATCCGGTTCCGCATGTTCATACACAAAATGGTATGGCTGAGTCTCTGATAAAACGGTTACAACTTATTGCGAGACCGTTAATATTGAGAACAAATCTCCCAATTTCAGTATGGGGTCATGCTATATTGCATGCGGCAGCATTGGTCCAAATAAGACCAAGTGCATATCATGAATATTCCCCATTACAATTAACATCTGGCCAGAAGCCTGATGTATCTCATCTCCGAGTTTTTGGGTGTGCGGTTTATGTTCCTATAGCCCCACCATAAAGAACAAAGATGGGGCCACAGAGAAGATTAGGAATATATATTGGATTTATATCATCAAGTATTATTCGGTATCTTGAACCACGAACTGGTGATATGTTTACGGCACGATTTGCCGATTGTCATTTTGATGAAGAAGAATTTCCTACGTTAGGGGGAGGAATTAAACAACTGTAAGAAGATATTAAATGGTGTACGCCATCTTTGTTGTATCTTGATCCTCCCACAAAACAATGTGAAATGGAAGTTCAGAAAATTATACATTTGCAAAATATTGCAAACCAGTTGCCAGATGCATTCACAGATACAAAACGAGTGACAAAATCATATATACCTGCTGTGAATGTCCCATCAAGAATTAATGTTCCTGTAGAACATATTGATGGCGATAAAATAAATGAACCCAAAGTTCAGTTAAAGAGGGGGAGACCGATGGGCTCAAAAGATAAAAATTCCCGTAAGAAAAAGTATTTGGGAGAACAAAATCAAAAAGTTCTGGAAGAACCTTACAAAAGGCATCTCGAAAATACTTGTGAAAAGATTATAGAGGAAGCAACTCAAACGGAATGTCCGGAAGACATATGCAAACAGATTTTTGAAAACCTTGAAGTGAAACTCCGTCCAGAAGATTATAGAGGAACCAACTCAAACGGAATGTCTGGAAGACATATGCAAACAGATTTTTGAAAACCGTGAAGTGGAACTCCGTCCAGAAGACGAACGCAATATAGAAACATATGAGATTTCAATTAACTATACCCAAAATAGAAAATTATGGGTTAGAAATGAAATAGAGGATATTAATGGAATATTCTCCTTTTCTGTGTCCAAAGAAATTGAAAATGAAAATGATGACGTAGAACCAATGTCTGTAACAGAATGTCAAAAAAGACCTGATTGGGAAAAATGGCAAATAGCCATGAGAAATGAATTATTCTCTCTACAAAAAAGAAATGTATTTGGACCCATTGTCATTACACCTGAAGATATAGTGCCAGTTGGGTGCAAGTGGGTTTTTGTAAGAAAAAGAAATGAGAAAAATGAGGTCATTAGATATAAAGCCCGTCTTGTTGCACAAGGGTTTTCACAAAGACCGGGAATAGATTATGAAGAAACATATTCTCCAGTCATGGATGCAATTACATTTAGATATTTAATGAGTTTATCATCATCCAAAAGTTTAGAAATGTATCTTATGGATGTCGTGACTGCATACCTATATGGAACCCTTGATAGTGATATATACATGAAAGTCCCAGAAGGATTAAAGATCCCAGAAGGATCAAAAATCTCTAAAGGACCCAAAGAACTATATTCGGTCAAATTACAGCGATCATTATATGGGTTAAAACAATCTGGACGCATGTGGTATAATCGATTAAGTGAATATCTGTTGAAAAAGGGATATATTAACAATGCGATATGCCCTTGCGTTTTTATAAATAAGTCCCCATCAGGCTTTGTGATCATTGCTGTTTATGTAGATGACCTGAACATAATTGGAACTCAAAAGGAAATTGATAATGCAAGAACTCATATGAAAGAAGAATTTGAAATGAAAGATCTTGGAAAGACAAAGTTTTGTCTAGGACTCCAAATTGAGCATTTCCAAGATGAGATATTTGTGCATCAATCAAATTATACGAAAAGAATATTAAAACGATTTAATATGGATAAAGCGAATCCTTTGAGTACTCCAATGGTTAATCGATCGCTAAATATAAACAAGGATCCATTTCGACCTTGTGAAGATAATGAAGACATATTAGGTCCTGAAGTACCTTATATGAGTGCCATCAGTGGACTTATGTATCTTGCAAATTGCACTCGACCAGATATAGCATTTGCTACAAATTTACTTGCGAGATATAGTTCATCACCTACACGCAGACATTGGAGTGGAATAAAACATATTTTCCGTTATCTCCAAGGTATGATTGATTTGGGATTATTTTATTCTAGAAACCCCGAGTTTGGTTTAGTTGGTTTTGCAGATGCTGGGTATTTATCGGATCCACACAAAGCTCGGTCCCAAACCGGTTATGTTTTCACAATTGGTGGAACTGCGATCTCGTGGCGATCTCAAAAACAAACTTTGGTTGCCACTTCTTCAAACTATGCAGAAATCATTGCCCTTCATGAAGCATGTAGAGAATGTGTATGGTTCAGAAACATGATCCAACATATTGAAAGATCAAGTGGGCTAACCTATAACAAAGAGCCAACAAAATTATTCGAAGATAATACTGCATGCGTCACTCAAATCAAAGAAGGTTATATCAAGAGCGACCAGACAAAACATATTCCTCCGAGATTTTTTTCCTATATCCAAGAACTACAGAAAAATCAAGAACTTGACATCGAGTATATTCGTTCAAGCGATAATGCAGCAGATTTGTTCACTAAGGCACTCCCTACAACAACATTTAGAAAACATGTTCAGAATATTGAAATGCGTTATTTACGAGATCTATGAAGAAATTATATTCATTTTCTTCAGGGGGAGATTACGTATCTGCACTCTTTTTCCCTTATCATGATTTTTATCCCGTTGGGTTTTTATATGATAAAGTTTTTAACGAGGCAGTATGTAATAGTTTTATAATAATAGATAATCAAGGGGGAGTGTTAAAAAATGATTATCTCTTCTACCGACTTACTGAAGTCGGTGAAATACTCCTATATATATGTATGCTAGTTTGAGAAAAAGATGATACATCTTCAATTTCACCTTTCTTCTTCAACTTCTTTTATATTACTTGTTAACACTTTTCCTTTTGTGAAGGAACGCTTTTTCTTTTTCCATACGCTTTCTAATTTTCTATTTAATTTTATTTATCAAGATCATTTTCCTTTTTTCAATTAAAAATAAGGAAAAATTATTGCTACTAAAATAATAAAAGTTAATTTTAAAAAATCAACAAGAATAAAAATACGAATTTGCTTTCCATTCATATCCTATAAGTGTTTATGCAT
This sequence comes from Pugionium dolabratum, assembly GCA_018901945.1. Taxonomy (NCBI): domain Eukaryota; kingdom Viridiplantae; phylum Streptophyta; class Magnoliopsida; order Brassicales; family Brassicaceae; genus Pugionium; species Pugionium dolabratum. The sequence continues at coordinate 499,432 of JAEVFF010000081.1, read as the reverse complement.
ATTCCTAAATAATTTAAACAAACTTTGTACCATTGTTGAATCATCAAATCAAAAACCTAATTGATAAAATCATGCATTCACCAAATCACAAAATTCATTATTTAAAAATAAAGCCACAATAATTAAAAAAATTGATTTTGCACAAATCAAATCAGTTCATAAGTTAAAACAACAAATTAAACCATCAATGATGCATTCCCCAAATCCCAAAATTTAAATGCTAAAAACATAAAACCACAATTTTGCAGAAATTTTAAACCACAAAGTTTGCACAAACCAAAATAGTTCACAAGTTAAAACAACAAAATTAGTTGTAAATAACAGTATAATAGCAACTATTAAAAAGTTCAAAACAAAAAAAAAGTTAAATTTTTTTACTAAAATAAGTAGATTAATGTAGTATGCCCATTAATGTAATTTTGCTTATAAAGAGATTATATTTATTTCAAAAGTACGAAATTCGATTTTAATATATAAAAATATTGGTTTATTAGAACATTGTAATCCAATAAATCAACAAAGATGTAAGAAACAAATATTGCCAATTTATGGACTAAGAAGCGTTAATTAAGAGTGGGTTTTAGCTATTTGGGCCAAAACAAGATTAAGAGTAAAATCCATAGAAGAAATGTTGTGCTTAAATATGTTAATTATCTTCTTTAGCAAATGAAATAGTACGCATTGTTAAGAAATGTATTCTATTTGGTTTGCTAGTCATAAAATTTAAGATATAGAGAGATAGTAAGCAATCCCTAGTTTTGTCGGATTTCTTACAAAAATGTTGTATTTTTGATTATTGAATTATTGGTGTAGATATGACCCATTGATAAATAAATAATTATGATTTTCCGTCGATTAGATCTAGAAAATATAAGTATTTTTAAGATAAAAAAATCTTAATAATTTAAAGTAGTAGATGTGATTCTTTACCCCAAGAATGAAATATCTTTCATGTGATTCCTTGGTTTTCTAAATTCACGAAAATCTATCTCCTTCCTTGTCTTACTTGATTTTCAATTAAGTAATACTAATTAATTGATGGCAATAAAATGGAATAACAGTTTAAGTTTTTTTCCTTGAAGTCACGAAATACTCTATAAATTTCAAAATAAAGAATATGCATATATATATATATATACTAGGTAGCAGTCGAAAAGTTTTTATTTTTAGTAGTTGGGTTTATATATTCATAGATAGATAGCTAATCCCATTTTTCGAAAGACTGTTAACCAAAACCTAAAACTTATATATCTATATAAATATATATATATAGTCTATATGACAATTCTCTAAATTAACTATAAATGAAGCAAGACCAATCAATTAATGAGACAACCACCTATAGGCCAATATATAAAAGCGAACATTTGAACCATATAACACTCCAAATATTAACAGTCACTTAACAACAAACCCATAACACCATGCCTATACCTCTTTAGTCTCTCTATATATATGCATACTCCATTGTACATAAGCATTAACCTATAGGGTCCTTTATTGGGATCATTCAGTATACTACTACTATTATATATATCCACATGTATTTTATCAGACTTAACAACTGATTAATTACTATTATGCAAGACAAATATCTAAATAAGAAAAACTTTAATAGACATAATAATTTGAAAAATTAAAAAAAAAAATGGAATAGAGGAGACTCATCTCGAGGCAACACGAGCACTTTTCCGGCTATTCCTCACACAGTCCCACCACACACACCACACCACATTTCACCATGGAAACTCTACAAAGTCTTACTCTGGATTCCCGTCACTACATGACCTTTCTTTCTCTCTTACAATCTCTCTCTCTCTCTCTCTCTCTCTCTCTCTCTCTCTCTCTCTCTCTCTCTCTTTCTCTTTCTCTTTCTCTTTCTCTCTCTCTCTCTCTTTCTCTTTCTCTTTCTCTCTCTCTTACTCTCTCTTACTCTCTCGTACTCTCTCGTACTCTCTCTTACACTCTCCCTCTCTCTTACACTCTGTCTCTGTTTTACAATCTCCCTCTCTCTCTCTCTTACAATCTCTCTCTCTCTCTCTTACAAACTCTCTCTCTCTTACAATCTCTCTCTCTCTCTCTCTTACACTCTCTCTCTTACAATCTCTCTCTTACAATCTCTCTCTTACAATCTCTCTCTTACAATCTCTCTCTCTCTTACAATCTCTCTGTCTTTCTCATTTTTTCCTCCAAGAAATTGCCACCGGTTTTTCGTGATTTTCACGTCTATGCCCCACATTTTTTTTTGTAAATTAGTTATTATCAATCTAACAAATTAAAATTAAATCACATGCTCTTGGTGAAGTCTATAATAGTAAACGATTGCATTTAGGATAATTGCGTATTCTCTTATTGATAGTGGCTAATATGGTTTGCACAATATTTCACGCATAAATTTCAGCAAGGACATAAGGTATAATCGCCATTAATTAACATGCTTTGAAACACGAATTATTGGAATATCAATGTTTATTACTTAACTAGGAATTATTAACAAGAAAAAGACACAATCCTAGTTAATTAAATATGAGTTTCATAAATACAAAACAAAAACATTAACTGCATATTTATACTTAATTAACAAACAAAATTGCCGGTGACTTTATTAGTGTGGAAATTGCACATCTCATCACCTTTCCCAACAAAGACCCTTTAGATTCTTTTCTTCCCCCAATCCTTCCGATTTTCTGCAACTTCTCTTCTTTTCTAAACACTATTTTTTCCATACTGTTTTTTTTTATATATTCTGCGACGAGACTTTCAAAGAAGAAGCTTTGATCACTATTCATTTGTAACGTCGTAAATTATATAAGCTTTTTTTGGGTATTTTCATCGTTTTCTGTCTCTCATGTGTACTTTTTGTCTTTATCTTTCTAAATTTGAATAAGTAAAGTAAAATATTAAATTTTAAACCTGACATGTGCCAAAGATAAAGAAATCCCAATTTTCCAGCAACGTTATTGTAGTCATTCTTTACTACTAGTATTTACTTTCGGATGTTTTTGTTTATAAATATTATCCAGAGAAAATTTGAACTGATTTTTGCCTCGAAAAGCTGAGTAACTCTATCAGTACAACCAAAAAGAATGAGAAAGTTGAACTGATTTTTCCAGGAAAAGCTGAGTAACTCTACCAGTATGTAACCAAATCAATCACGATAACATATCTACCTTGATTGATTGCTACAGCATGTTATCTTCTAAATTATGTATATCTTCTTATTCATCTTTGTTAGCATTCATAAATTTCAAATATTTATCATACTTTTTCAATATGTTTCAATTCAATCAATCTCTTTTGCCACTATCACAATAGAGCCAAAAAACTTGACAAAAATATAAGTTAATATTTTTAAAAGTTGCCCTATTATATACTTTATTAATATTGGATTGTGTGGAAACAAACCAATCAAATTTATGAAAATTTTGATCAAAGGAATGGTAATTGAGTAATTCGCTAGACATAAGAGTATCGATGAGTTTTGTTTCTCATATCACAGTAACCGGTTTAGAATAATTATTTTAATTTGTCGATAATATTGATATGTTCACACTATAAAACGCCGGTAACTTTTGATTTATAGTTTAAAATGACATAAATCCAACAGTCATATTAAACTAATTCAATTTTCTATATTGTGACAAAACATAAGTATAAAATGGATAAGACAAATCATTCAAATAATCTAATCAATCTCAAAATAAATAATATATTAAATTATGCTTTATTTATATGTTTTTACTCATACGATCGGAATTTTGAATCCAATATGTGAGTAGCATATACTTCACCACAAAATCAAAACTCATTAAATTCAAATATTGAGTGTTATTCCTCAAAAGATATTTCAAAAAGAAAGTTTGGTTTTGTAAGTTGGATAAAATTGTTTTGTTAGCTTTGTCAAAAAATGTAATTTTTTTGTTTGTTTTTGTTTTAATAAACCTTGATAGGTAGGAAGAAAAGGAAACCAATTTGGTGGCAAAATGTCACATCAAAGGAAACACAAATAATATCTGAATTTTATTTAATATCATAATCAGAAACTATCGTATAGGATTTGATTATTCTTCGTATGGGTATAGATTCAACGTGTAGCAGACTGAAACTCTGAGTGATTGGTTCACTCTGGACGAAAGCCATGAAAGGAAGCTTTTATTAAAAATTTATATGTTTCGTTTTCCACTCGTAAAATATATTAACATAAGATCTTGATTTCAATTTTCTTAAATGATAAAAGTAAGAGAAGGACTAAAAACTCGAATAAGAACTTTCCTTGTAGCAGAGCTACACCTGCTGGATTGGTATATATGTAGTATTTATTATTTTAGTATCTTGTGACATTTGTTTATATTATATTTTCGTGTGAGACTTTGTTTATAGGAAGAGAATCCCTGCCAAATCGACAAGACATTTTTTTCTTCAATTTTTGAATATTATTTTAAGAAAAGAACAATTCTTTAAAATAATAAATTTTTTGTTTTAAAATTATCTTAAATTTCTAATAATAACACAATTTTAAAATTAAAATATATTAAAAAATTTCTTACTAAAAAGTTAAACTGTAAATCAGAAAAAAGAACTTAAATATAATGTTCTAAATTTATGTATAATTTATTTAAAATAAATAATTATTTTTTATATAATTATTTGTGCTATTTTAAAAGTTTTAATTTTTAGGTGTTAGATTTGGAAGGATAATTTTAAAATGTATTAGTTTATAGTATTACGCTTACAAAAAACGTATAATATACTATGTGTTATATGTTTATATGTGATTATGTGTAAACACATTATTCTTTTTTTACAAACATTACACTCTTACTTGAACTTTTATTCTGACTAGTTATATCAAGTTTTGGAGATCAATTTAATTTAATCTTTTAGCATGAACAATTTTTTAACACAGAAATTTATTCGAATGAATTTAATGTTACTAATAATCATATAGAAAATTATTAATGTAAATATTCTTTTTAATAACTTTCAAACTAAAACGATTATTTTGGTGAAGAGATTCCATGTCCGACTAACCTCTCTTTGTTTCATAATATATGATACATTAATTAAAAGCACAAGAGTTAAGAAAAATTTTGTCTTAAAAAGTACATGATCTAATGTATGAATTAATAAAAATTCAATCAATTATGAAAAGACTACAAAATATAATTGGTCACACATTATTCAATATATTTAAAGTTGCATAGAAATGTGTAAAACATTTTATATTTTGAAACAAAAAGAGTATAAGTTGCAAAAAAAATAATTTTAACATATTAGTAGAGCTATGGCAAAAAAAATCTTAAGAATAGATCATATCATCAGGGTCAGCTCATGAACTATAGTTGTATCAAATCTTTAACTCTGATAAAATAATGCAGACAAATTACATTGTTTATAATAATTTTTTTATATAAAAAATACATGAATTAATTTGGTCAGTAGAATTTGGATAATTTGTAAGACTATTAAAAATAATTATAAGTGAAAAGTACATAATAAAGAATCAGAGAAATAAACACTCACACCTTGACAATGATGATCATGTCAACAAATTTGTTTTCCCTTCACATCATATCACGAATTTAAACCATCATTTTTCTTCAAAATTAGTATACAATTTTTAGACTGAATTGCTATTCTAAATGTTTCATTAGACGTTTTCCATATGCAACAATGTACATATATAAATATATACATACAAAATGAGTAGATATTGATTAGTAATATAAAATGAATGATGTTAATGGGTGACACAAGGCATGGGATTAAAAAACATGGCTGGCTCATAGCACAATACAGTCTTCTAATGTGCAAAGGACATAGGCAATAATAACTTTTAAAGTGAAATATGATAATTTAAATTTAAATTAATTAATAAAACTGTTTCTTTTTTGACGGGTCCGAAGACCGATTAGGCGGTCAACAGATTTTTACTCGGGGAGACAAAAACAAATTCCCCTATTTGTTTTTCCATTTTTATCTTCTTTTCTCCATGAGAAAACTTTAAACTAACGCTTAAAAGAATATAGTTTTAATCTCTTATGCAAGTTTCGAACGAAGTGTCACTTTTATTGTGTCTCTTTCCACATATATATGTTGCTAATATTTAATGAATTGGCTTTTATAATATTGCATGAACGTACACATGCAGAAGAGAGAGAGAGAATTCGGGGATCTACAATAATTTCTCTCTCATTTGCAGTATTTTGTAAATTATCTTTAGTCCATACGTAACGGTACGTAACCGGATGCATGTATAATGTACATACTGACATACATACGTACGCATGCACTTAAACATGCACATATATGGATCGATACGTACGCAAGTACGTGAGAGAGAGAGAGAGAGAGAGAGAGAGAGAGAGAGAGAGTTACATAGAATGGTGAAATGGTAATTAAGGCGAAGAGGTGATTTGCAGAGTGTGGGAATGCTGGGCTTTGAGGAGTCATGAATTGCATTAAACGAGGACGTGAGTTCCCATAGTATACTAGTGGGTTTAGAGAGAGAAGCTCGACGGAGAGAAGATGGTTTAAATAATTTTCTACAAATCATTTAATAATTGCGAGTTGATATTAATTAATTTGCTTTAAAGTGTTGGATTTTTCCGGTTGGAAACTTTAGGTTTTGTCTTACTACTACACGAAGCTGATCGAGAGCATGAGATCGTTCATTTTGTTTATAGATTTTCGTTTGTCAACCGCAGTTTACTAGGCAAATTTTTGTTCGTTTATCTGTCGCAGGTACATGCAGTAGACACATCGATCAAACGCTGTGTTCAGCATCGCAATTTTTTCTACCGCTGATTAAAATAGCGGTACGACTAAAAATGTGTAATTAACCGCAACCGATACGGCAGACAAACGAACAACATCTGTCGCAGCCGTAATGTTGACCACAGTCATAATGTTGACCGCAACCGCAACTAAAGCCGACTGTGATGACCAAACGAAGAAGATTAATATATTTTTCAAATAAAACCTTTTAGATGATTCTTTTGGTGTCTTTTAAAAGTTATGCAAAAACATTTTGAAATTTACTTGATTTTTTTGGTATTGAAATGTTAAATACTATGCATATACAAAATACATACTTACACGTATATAAACATGTAAACAAAATCTAGTTATGAACTTATAAAATATTCCAAATAGTATGTGTATACAAAACCATATAGATCATTTGTTTAGTTGTTGCAACACATATCTCTTGCATGCCATCTCATATCCACAACTTCTTTCATATAGAATTGGTGAATCACTAAATTTGTAGATTGTGATACAGATGAAAAAATTACAAAATCATCTGAGGAGACATGTTGTATATAATTTATTTAATTTAATCGTGTGTAACTTTATTTATTAAAAAATTACAAAATCACTAAATTTATTTAGTTTTACTAGTGTTATCACCGTATATAATTTCAACATAATGCATTAGTATTTTGTTAAGAAAAAAATATCGATGCTGGTTAAAATATAATAATTATAAACAATATTCTTACATATATAATTATTTGGAACAACTTCTCTAAAAACAATATTCTAATGAGCCAAAATCCATAAAATATTTTTAAAGAGGTTCTCACTTAAACCATAAATTCTCTTGTCTTCCTTAAAATTCATCTCTCACATATATCTTCTCCTTTGTTAAAACCCTAAAAATATATCAGAGTTTCTAACTATTTAGAGATAGAGGGATAGAGGTAGATTATACATATACATGAACTGAAGAATACCTCACCTATATATATATACATATTCTTCAACTTTGAAAAATAGTCCTGATCATAACTTAAGTCCTCTTTTCACAATTGATTGAATCTTCCTTTCTTCTTTGATTAGCTTAATTAGTTAGAGCTTGATCTATTGATCATACCAAAGTGGTATATAAGAGCAATAAAGTGATTGATCACAAACATTTTGACTCAAAAAGAAGAAAAATGGGTTCTAACAACTGGCTTGGCTTTCCTCTTTCACCAAACCACTCTTCTTTACCTCCTCATGAGTACAACCTTGGCTTGGTCAGCGACCATATGGAGAACCCTTTTCAAACACAAGGTAATATATATAACTATTCACACACCTATACTTGTTTTTCTTGTGTATATTTATATACCCACAAAAGAAAATTATATGTCTGTAGAGTGGAGTATGATCAATCCACATGGTGGAGGTGAAGGAGGAGAAGTACCAAAAGTGGCAGATTTTCTCGGTGTGAGTAAACTGGACGAAAACAATTCGGACCACCTCGTAGCTTACAACGACTCAGATTACTACTTCCATACAAACACCTTGATGCCTAGCGTCCAATCAAACGACATCGTCGTAGCAGCTTGTGACTCTAACACTCCTAACCACAATAGCTATCATGAGCTTCAAGAGAGTGCTCACAATCTACAGTCACTCACTTTATCCATGGGGACCACCACTGGTAACAACGCTACAGCCAAAGCTTCGCCGTCCGAGACCACCGGTGAAAACACTAGCGGTGGAGCATTAACCGTTGTTGAGACGGCAACGCCGAGGCGGGCATTGGAGACTTTCGGACAACGAACTTCGATCTATCGTGGTGTCACAAGGTTGGCTCATTATAATTAATGATTCTTTAAAATTTGTGATGTTAATTTGAGTTTTTATAAAAGAATATTATGTAATGGGCATATATAATTTACATATATGTATGTTTTTGGTTCAATTATATGTAGGCATCGATGGACAGGTCGATATGAAGCTCATCTTTGGGATAATAGTTGTAGAAGGGAAGGCCAGTCTAGGAAAGGAAGACAAGGTAAGTAATTTACTTCTACTTATTTCTTTTAATTTTGATTTAGCCATATATATACTAACTTTTGTTCTAATTTGTGGGTAAAATCTTGGGGATTCCATTAAAACTCGCCAGTTTACTTGGGTGAGTGCATCGAATTGGATTCTTCTTCATCATATTATTTCGTTTAAGGAAAAATAATTGAAATCAAATCAATTGTACAGGTGGGTATGACAAAGAAGACAAAGCAGCAAGATCATATGATCTAGCTGCACTTAAGTACTGGGGTCCAGCAACTACTACTAATTTCCCGGTATGTTAATTTGTTTACATTTTCTTTCATAATCTCTTGATAATTAATTAACTAATATATATATATATATATATAGCTAGGTTTTAAATCTTTAATTCATTAATATATATGTAATATCAGATTACTAACTACGAGAAAGAAGTAGAAGAAATGAAGCACATGACTAGACAAGAGTTCGTGGCTGCTATTAGAAGGTGTTTTGATGCCTTTCATATATAAATAAATCGAATTTTTTTATTCTAATCTTATAATAACATCTTTAATTATATATAGGAAAAGTAGTGGATTCTCTCGAGGAGCTTCAATGTATCGAGGAGTAACAAGGTTATATACATGTATATATACATTCACATATTCAATTAGTCTTAGTTATTATATATAACCATATACGTACTTACAGGCATCACCAACATGGAAGATGGCAAGCAAGGATTGGCCGAGTCGCCGGAAACAAAGACCTCTACTTGGGAACTTTTAGTAAGTACATAGTTACATGATCTTGAAATATATATATTGTCTTACAAGAATGATATGGTTTAATTATATTGTTCAGGCACTGAGGAAGAAGCAGCAGAAGCTTACGATATAGCTGCGATAAAGTTCAGAGGACTTAATGCAGTGACCAATTTCGAGATCAACCGGTACGACGTGAAAGCCATCCTAGAGAGTAGCACTCTTCCCATTGGTGGAGGCGCCGCTAAGCGGCTTAAAGAAGCTCAAGCTCTTGAATCTTCAAGGAAACGCGAGGCTGAGATGATAGCCCTTGGTTCAAGTTTCCAGTACGGTGGTGGCTCGAGCTCAGGCACTGGCGCTAGTTCATCAAGGCTTCAGCTTCAACCTTATCCTCTAAGCATTCAACAACCATTAGAGCCTTTCCTATCTCTTCAGAACAATGACATGTCCCATTACAACAACAACAATGCTCATGATTCCTCCTCTTTTAATCACCATAGCTATATCCAAACACAGCTTCATCTTCACCAACAAACCAACAATTATTTGCAGCAACAATCTAGCCAGAACTCGCAGCAGCTCTACAACGCGTATCTTCATAGCAATCCGGCTCTGCTTCATGGCCTTGTCTCCACCTCTATCGTTGACAACAATAATAACAATGGAGCCTCTAATGGGAGCTACAACACTGCACCGTTTCTTGGGGACCACGGCATTGGTATTGCGTCCAGCTCGACCGTTGGAACGACTGAGGAGTTTACAACCGTTAAAACAGATTACGATATGCCTTCGACTGATGGAGCCGGAGAGTATAGTGGTTGGACCGGTGAGTCTGTTCAGGGGTCGAATCCTGGTGGTGTTTTCACAATGTGGAATGAGTGAAAAGGGATTTGTTTCTTGCAGCGAAAGGAAAGGGTCTGAATAGTTACTATTTTAATCTTTTACTCTGATTTTTTTGTTTCTTGTGTTGGAAGTATTAGGATCATTTTAGAATGGACTTTTGGTAGAAGAAATTAGGTAACGCGAGAGGTACTTTTTAAAATTGACGGCGAAGGTAATGATTTTCAGACTGTGGTTAAATGGTTCTAGAGGGTTAGGGTTTTATGGGTACTCAAGTAAGTTTAAGAGTACCCAAGTTTTGTTCAAAGCTAACCCTTTTGACTAATTTCCAAACTTGTAATTCCTTTCTATAGATATTATATTTTCCTTATTTCTTATTATATTCTATAGACATATACATATGTATACCAAAGCGAGTCGACAAAAATTAAAACCAATAATTAGTCAAATATTTTGCTAAATTTGTTTAGAATTCATTAACCAAATCAACATATATATCATATAATATAATATCAATTTGTTTTCAAGTCATTATCGAACTACTTGTACATATTCCAAATGAACAATCTTTTTGGTATTTTAATATATACCACTATTTAGATGGAGGCTCCACAAGGCAAATTTAAAATGTAACAAAAAAGCAAAGACCACTTAATATATACTTAAGAATTACAAGTAAGTTTTTTTAACTAGTTAATGGGAATCATCTAAAATTCTAATCAAGAGAGCTTCTAATCATTTATACATACAGAGAAACATAGCTATGTCTAACTAAGATCTTAACATTAACAATTTAAGACTGAGAACAAAGAACAAACCAATTAATTAAATATGGTGTCAGAATGTATTTCCTTCACCCTAGTTTTTCTCTTAGCCATCCTAGTAGCTAGGAGTTGGTGAAGCCATACCAACCGTAAGCTCAGATCTATTTTTCTCCGGCTGATCTTTTTCCTCTTTCTCCTCCTATTCCGGTACCGAATTTTTCTCCGGCTGATCTTTGTCTATCATCCACCAAGTGATCTTCCTCTTCCTCCTCCTTCTACTCCGGTCTACCCACACGCCTCCTTATCTTTCTTCTCCTCAAGTTTACAAAGCCTTCTACTGTAGCTTATAAGAAATTTGTACCACAGTGGACACCAGTTTTAATTCCAAAATTCGAATATGTTAATCAGATTAAAATAGATCAAAAAGAAGTCAAACTAATTATTTTTAAAAAATAAATTATATAATGATAAAAAAATTAATTATTTTTTACGGACAATAATTAATTTTGTAATGGTCAAAAATTAATTACGTTGTAACCGTCAAACCTACAATTAATTATATATATGAAATTAATTATAGTATAAAAAATGAACAATTCTTATATAAAAGAGATTGATAAATAATGAGATAAATTTCTATATTTTTATGTGAGAATAAAATGTAAATTCGGTTTTCACCACCATGACATTCACCTTCTCCAGCCAAACCATGCTAGTTGTCGTTGTGAAGCGTGAAAGACATTAGTGCATTCATTTGTTATGTAATGCCTTTGATGCCTCGTAACTTCCCCCGAGGTTTCATCTATATGATTTCAGATACGATTTTCTTTTGTTCGTATTGTAAGTGAAGTTTGATCCACAGTTACGCATGTGTCTTCATTGACCCTATTAAGCATTTGCTTCTTACTTTAAAACAAAAACATTATATTTTCAACTTACTTTTATTGATAATCAGATTTTTTTAAACATTTTCAAATACATTGGCCACATTCGCTTTACACAGAAAAAAAAAATCAAAATTTGAATGTTTTTGCAAGTCAAAATTATATTGAGATATATCAATCTCAGCAAAAATAAAAAAATATAACCATACAAGACTAATTAATATTCTTTTCCCTTTAACAACAATAACTCTTATTTTATATCAATATTTTTTCGTTTCAAAAAAATTGTGCTCTAGAATTTTAATGTAATTTTTGATTTGGAAAAATCCAACTTACTCTTATTCAGATTTAATAAACATTGTAACAAAAATTTAAAACTTAATTCGTTTCTTAAAAGTATAACATGAAAATCCCCTTAATATTAAAGAGAATTTTAATTAGTAGAGATTAATTACTTTTCATCCTCTTATTCAATAAAAACTTATGTGTCAATAATAATAAAAAGAATATATGTGATCCGTTTTTTCTTAAATTAATCAATGAAACATTTTTTTGGTTTTTTCATAAATTAATCAGTAGTGCAATCAAACTAAATTTATAAATGTTTATTCATTTTATTTTTTATATTTTTAACTATATTCATATAGACGACGAAACTATTAAATTTATAAAAACTTTATTCCATATATATATATATATATATATCTAGTTATAAGTTATTTAAAAAGTTGACATTAAAAAAAATTTCAAAACTGGCAAGCATTTCAAATTTTGAAAAACAGAAAAGTAAACTAAATACATGATTATTCGAAAGAAAAAAACAGAAAAAGAACGAAACCGTGATTGAACGACTTTGCCTACAAAATCAAAGGTATCTTAGACTTTTCATACCAATTAAGACTATTCTCATTTTCTGTTGTTGGAACATAGTTTTAGTAATCACATTTTCTGTTGTTGGAACATAGTTTTAGTAATCACATTTTCTGTTGTTGGAACATAGTTTTAGTAGTCAGATTTGCTTGAGTTAGAAATTCGTTGTACACAGCTTTTGGCTATATAAGAATATGTAACATCATCAATTAGGTGTAAATGTTCAAAAAACAGAATTTATGTTAATGAAAACTAAGACAGCAGAAGATATATTTTGGAATAGGAGAAAGTGATTTGGATAGAACAAGAGAGATAAAAGTATTGTATGAATATGGAACTGTAGAGAATATTGGAGAAGAAGAGAATAACAATGCTCAGAACTAGCTTTATTAGACCTGTTAATTTTATTCCTCTACGGAAAATGCATATGTATAGAGAAACTATTTTTTTTTGTCATGTAATAGAAAAGAAAACGTGGTTGATGAATGATGGTTTGCCTCTGTATCTTGATTCTCTGTGTTATATATCACAAACCATGTATAAACATTCGGATATTCGTTTTAATTTTGATCGGTTATTTTTTCTTTTAATTTTTTGTATTGGTAAGATTAAAAATTCATTTGGTTATTTCTATATTTTGATTTAGTTTGGTTCGGTTATATCTCATTTTTAATCAGTTTGGTTATTAAATTTAAAACAAAAATAACCAAAAATAATTTTGAATACCGAAAATTATAAAAAAATAGTCGAAAATTAACCGAAAATTAACCGAAAATAACTGAAAATAATCAAAAATAATCGAAAATAACAGAAAACACAAAAAATAGTCGAAAATTAACCGAAAAAACAAAAAAATAGTCGAAAATTAACCGAAAAAACAAAAAATAGTCGAAAATTAACCGAAAAATGACCAAAATAACCAAAAATAACCGAAATATCCAAAATATTTTTAGATAACTGACAATAACCAAAAATAATTTAGTTTTTTTAATATTATTTTAGTTTCCGGTTCGATTTTGGTTAGTAATCAATAACCATGGTTATCTAAAATAATATTCGTTCGGTTATTTTTGTATAACCGAATACCAACCAAAATATTGGTTTGGTTCATTCAATTCGTATTATTTGTACAGCTCTATCAGTACCGGTTTGGTTTTATAACCTTATAGATGTAAGAGATCATGTATAAGGTTATGAGCTTGGCGTTTTGGTGAGCACAAGTATATATATACGTTCATTAATTTGGTTACTTTTGGTCATCGATTTTGTGAGGCAACTATTTGTTTACGAGACATTGGTGACTTCAAGAACATAACTGAGTCTAATGATGCAGAGTCTAATGATGCAGAGTAAGTTCAGCCTGACAAAGTCCACCTGAATGTCGTAAGCCGTGTATAATGTTTGGGTTCTTCGCCACAGTTGTTATAAGTGTCACATGTGAGTCTCGAAATAATAATATTTCATTTGGTTGTTCTAACTTGTAATCAAAAGATTTAAGACATGGTCCAACCAAACACCATTAAGAGGAGATCTTGAGACTCTATAGATTTCCTTGGTTGGTAATTCAATTATGTAACAAAAGTCATGTAATTCACATTTGGGTCAAATAAAATAAATAACACCTTAACGACCCAAAAGATGATGATAAAACAAAGTATAAACTCAGAGAATGTTTCTTGTCTAAAAGTGTAAAAGTGTGAAAGAGACTTGTGAACAATAATTGAAAAAAGCACTAAAATGTAATAATAACAACAAACATGTCTACAACAACAGTCTGAAACCTCAAGCAAATAGCTTTGGTTGTCTTACCTGTCAATTAATTCTTCTTCCTCTTTTTTTTTTATTTAAATAATTTTTCTTGACTTTCTCTGTCTTTTCTTTGCTTCATCTTCAAATCTTCCCTCTCCATATTGTTCAAAAAAAGGAAAAAGAAAAGAAAAAATTACGAAACTTTCTTCTTCACGATATTTCAAAATCAAAATTTGGTTAAAGGGTCCCAGTTTTTTTTTTTATTTCTTCTTGCCTGATCCTTTAATTCTTGATTCTCATAAGAAAATTAATGCTCATGGGTTTTATATGAAAATTAATGCTCATGGGTTTGATATGAATCCTCTGAAAACAGTTATAACTTGTGAAAGTAGGCTCCTTCAAAAACCAACAGAGGAAGATCTCAGATGGCAAAAAACAAGATAAGTGAAACAGCTTTGAAGATGGACGATTATGAAGTTGTGGAACAGATCGGAAGAGGAGCCTTCGGTTCTGCTTTTCTTGTTATACACAAGTCCGAGAGACGAAAGTGAGTTAAAGAAGAAAAATGAGACCTCAATTTTGTGAGTTTGTAGTTTGTCTATATTTGTTGTTCTGATCTTGTTTGAGATCAAATCTATGGATTGTTCCTTGTAGGTATGTAGTGAAGAAGATTCGTTTGGCTAAACAAACAGAAAGATGCAAGCTTGCTGCAATCCAAGAGGTTAATTACATTAGCAAGCTTTTTTACTTGTGATCATATCCAATGATAATTCTTGCGAATCAAAATGTATTATGTTGTATGAATGCAGATGGATTTGATATCAAAGCTTAAGAGTCCTTATATTGTGGAGTACAAAGATTCATGGGTTGAAAAGGTGATATAATCTTGTTCTAATCTCCTTTCTGATTCACCAACCAAGATGCAAATTTTGCAGAAAATTCTTTAACGATTTGAGGATTTTTCGATTGGTCATGCAGGATTGTGTATGCATTGTAACTAGTTATTGCGAGGGTGGAGACATGTAAGACAATTTTTTTTCATATCCCAGTTTTCTGTTTCTTGTTTATTTTCTGAGTGGTTTTGTTTAACTTGATTTCCGCAAATGCAGGACTCAAATGATAAAGAAATCAAGAGGAACATTCGTGTCCGAACAAGTTAGCAATCATTCCAAGAATCTGTTTGGGCTAAAAGAGTGATGAACCGATATTGAATCTAACTTAGAATGATGTTGTTCTTCTCTGTAGAAACTCTGCAGATGGATGGTTCAGCTATTGTTGGCTATAGATTATCTCCATAACAATCGAGTTCTTCACCGTGACCTTAAGGTAACTCAACAACTAATACTCTCTATGCTTCTTTTGCTTCAATGGAAGGGAGCATTCATTTAACACTTCAACTCAAAATTTCCAGTGTTCCAACATATTCCTCACCAAAGATAACGAGATTCGATTAGGTATAGAAACCAAATACAACTCTCTTATTACATATGAATAAGCTGTTAGATCCTCTGTCTTATTTTGTCTCTTTTTCCCTTCTTAAGGTGATTTTGGCCTTGCAAAACTTCTAGGCAAAGACGACCTTGCTTCCTCGGTAATGCTTATATTCCATTGGGAATTATAGCTTTTCTCCGAAGTTTTTCTGAATCATTTTCTTGTTATTTCTCTTAGGTTGTGGGAACACCAAACTACATGTGTCCTGAACTTCTTGCAGATATACCTTATGGCTACAAATCTGATATTTGGTCTTTAGGTTTGATCTTTCCTTCAACATAATCCACAAGACTTCTGGTTTCTATCATATTGTTCTTGGTTTCTCATGAAGATTTTGGTTTTACAGGTTGCTGTATGTTTGAAGTAGCTGCACATCAACCGGCATTCAAGGCTCCTGTAAGAAGCTTTTCCTATTTCTGACATGAAAATCTGAAATTTCTTTGAGGTTTTGAATATTCTGTTGTTCTTACAAAACAGGACATGGCGGGACTCATCAACAAGATTAACCGCTCTTCCCTTTCTCCCCTCCCTGTCATCTACTCTTCTTCATTGTAAGTATGTTATTCACATTTTTTGTGTACTGTAACAAGCTTTGAGTGCTAATGTTATGATTTTAAAATGTTTTACAGAAAAAGACTGATCAAAAGTATGTTGCGCAAGAACCCTGAACATAGACCAACTGTGAGTTGATGAGTTCCAATTACAGCTTTTGGTGTGCGATTTCTTCTAATGAACACTTTTTTTAACTGTAAAATGTTCTTTATAGGCTGCAGAATTGTTACGACATCCTCATTTACAGCCATATCTTGCACAATGCCAAAATCTGTCTCCTGTTTTCAAACCGGTTGTGTCCAAATCAGAACACAACACCAACGAAAACAGAACAGGCAAAACCCATCTCCCTCCAAAGACCGCTACTGCTAAATCCACGAAAATGCCCATTAGACATAATCAAGAAGCAGAGGAAAGAGAGAAGATAAACAAGAATACAACTTCTTGTTCAAAAGACAAGGAAAGAGCAGCGAAGAACCAAGAGATGTCATTGATTAGCACATTAACACTGCTACGTGAATATCAGAAGAAGAGCCCGAGAAGTGAGGAGAGAGCAGAAGCATTAGAATCTTTGCTGGAGCTTTGTGCAGGTTTACTTAGGCAAGAAAAGTTCGATGAGCTCGAAGGAGTCTTAAAGCCTTTTGGAGATGAAACAGTTTCATCAAGAGAAACCGCGATTTGGCTTACTAAAAGTCTAATGAATATAAAGAAAAGGCAAAACGACGATGAAACCAATCCTTAAAGATTAACACTAACCACCACCTTCTTCTTTCTTTTTTTCATATAACCATTTTGTGTATGAAAGACATTAATCGAAAAGCAATGGAGTTATTGGATCAGAATCATACAAATTTGATCAACATGGCAAATATAAAATTATATTATTATTATTATACTCATAAATATCATTGTAATAACTTACACATCCAAATGGGCTAGTTGGCAAAATTATTTCTCCATAGAATATGAGGAACAAAAGATAGCATTGTTATATATATCTCTTAGAAGCCCTCCTCAATATGTCATTTTACTGCAAGAGAAGAGCCAAGAAGGCGGAGAGTGATGCAGCAACGATGGAACCAACCACCGGAATATCCACTGTGGCGGAAGAAGCACCTGGTGCTGGTGCCGGAGACTCCATGATAGACGCAGTGACTGAACTCACTAACACGGCGGAGACAAAGAGGGCGACAAAGAAGTTGTTGACGTTCCTCATTTCCATTATTATTTCTTTGTGTTTTTTGATTTTTGTTTTTTTTTTGTAATTTGTTTTGTGTGATTTTGATGTGATGCCTTTGAAGGTGATCGTGGTGAAGGTATTTATATTATTATAAATTGTGGAAGGAGACAAAGAGAGAGTTTCAAGGGCTGCCATTCATTAGCAAGACATGATTCTCTAATTTTGTTGCTAAATTTAGGAGTAAATATATGACAAAAATAAACTAGAGCTATAATTGTTTTTGGATTGTTTGAACGAGTCTCGAATAATAAAAGAAGAAAAAAAACTTAACTTTTTGCATATTTGGTCCACAGATGATCACATGGATTTATAGGGACATTTGCCAGAAATTGGTAAGATTGGATGAAGTGAAAACTCTGTTATTAAAAAGAGATTTATTCCTTTGAATTAAAAATGAATACTCATTTTGTTTACAGATTCTGTCTTTACAGATACAAAGAGACAGATTTCTTATCTTTGAGGTGACAATTATTGCCACATGACATCATTAACCTTACAAGCTCATTGTCTCGGGCAAACTCAGCTCCAGAAAGTAAAGACTGCAAAAACAGACACACACAGATCATCAAAATCATAAACTACTACAGATTAGATACATCACATACAATCCACCCACAATTTCTTGTCTTAGTATGTCCATGAATGGTTGAATGAAACCATTTTCTCACTACTATGTTGAATCTTGTTTTAGATAATTTAGGATGAAGCGCTATTTCAAAGCGTCGGTTTTCAAATTAGTGTTTTTCTTTACCTTGCAGACATACAGGCCATGCCAACAAACACAGCTTTCACAGCTTGTTTCTGACCAGCATAATCAAATGCCAAAGGAAGCATTTCGTGCAACGTTAGGAAAGCCATGATTCCACCAACTGCATCATACAAACAGCAGGTTTTACATCAATTCGTTTTTAAGTCCCATAATTTTCTATATGAATCATTGAATTGCTGAAAGAGTTCCTACTTACCTGCTCCCAACAAGCCTTCGAGGATTTCTGGACTTAAGCTGCTTGGGAATAGATAAGCTGCATAGAAAGGAAGATGGATCAAAGCAGAATTTATGATACTCTGACAAAATTCTTAAAAAACACCGGTACTTGTACAGGAGAAGCCACTTAAGCTAATAAACCGATGCAACTTACCAACGATAATTACACCTAGAGGCTCAGCTAAACCAGAGAGTGTTGCCAATTTGAATGCCTGCCACTTGCTGTTACATGCAAAATATCGATTTGATGAATAAGAACACTAGGATATAATGAACTTCATACATCCTATCCTAATATACAACGTGGATAGAAGAATATATGTGAATTCATATGCAATCATGTCCTTACCTCTCTGTTGCAAAATATATAGGAAGTGCAACCGCAACACCCTGAAAATATCACCAAACCACAGAGCAAAAGAAGAATGTCAAATCAGAGAAATGAACAATTTAATACTCATCTTTAAGATTGGTTGATTGTGGAAGAAAGACAGTCAAACAGGAAACACAGCAAAAAAAATAAGACATGATATTCTTTCTAGGTTTCGTTTAATAAGATGAGCTTGGTAAGCCGGTAGATATGACAGCCTTCAAAAAAATATGATGGTTACAGAATCCGTACCTCGGGAATGTTGTGTAAAGCGATTGCCAAAGCAAGATTAACCCCAACTCGCATGCCCTATGAAGTACAATCCAACAAGCAAAGATTGATATTAATACGTTGATGATGCCGGTCATCAGAGAGCATAGAGAGACAATAATTTGTCAGAATGCATGATCCTTGAATTTTTCTGGTTATCATCTTCCCTAATCCTCACCTTAATTGATCCGAGAAATACTGCCATCCCTTCTGGAAAATTGTGCAAGCTTATGCCTGTAGTTCAAAGCATGATAAGGCATACATGAAAAGTTTAAATAAACATTAACATCAAAATCAAGAAAATTTATAGAAGTCCACGAAACATGATACTTCACGATTAAAAAACACAGATCATTAGGTCTTATTGTCCTGTAATATATTGACTAGTTTGCTAAACATAAAAAGTTCAAAGTTGCAAGTCCACATTGATGCAATAGTTTTTGAGAGTCATTGTAGAAATATCTAACCAACAAATTACAGATTAAACTAAATGCACCAAATATTTAACAAATTAAATAAATGGAAGTGAGAGTTAGTGTACCAATAGCTGTAATAATTCCACTATATAAGACTTGCCGGCGATGCTTCTTCACCATGTCCTTACCTCCCTCGTCTCCATTTTTCTGTTATCAACAAATATGCGGAACATTCATGATATTATAGAATCACAACATTTCAGGCAGAAAGCCTTCGGAGAACACAGCAAAAAACAATCTTGCCTTTCTTCTTTTAACGTCTGTAGAAGGACCAATTGTTGGTTCGGGTATGAATTTGGCAATACACGCAAAGAATATCACACCACCGAAGAACTGCATCACTAGACAACTATATTACTTTCAATGTGAAGAAAAAGTATATATTATTTGTATAACAAAACCGCCATGGTACAACATGGACAAAAGTACTAACCCAAAGATTGCCTTTTAAGAATCCAATAGAGTTTATTGCATTATGAGCCAAATCCAGGAACGATATGCTCAACATCAGACCTGCCGCAAAACCCTGTAGAAAGGACTTGCTATTATCAGATAAACCTACAATATGAATCAAATTTCCTCAAGTAAAGGAATATTGGTTCGGGAATACAACTTCTAGTCACTAGCACCCTATAAAACTTGAAGACAAGAGAATGTAGCAATGACGTAGCAATTAATGAAACTCCGCCACTGGCACTATAAAATTACGGGAACCCTGCTTTTCCAGAAATTGACCAAAATTACAAAACTGAAGGCCCCTGTATGATATATGAGGACATGGAATACATATTGGGAATTTAGAGTGACTAGATCTGCCTCACCTGTAGAAGTCCAAGCATCTTCATATTGGGAGTCTCACTAAGAACTACGAAAAGTGCACCTACAAGAGGAACGAGAAACTCAATTAAATTCAAGAACATCATCTAACTTGGAGCCTCCCGTGCTATCTAGGTAGCAGAAATAAGAACTTCGAATTTCAGATATAAGGATCCACAATTCCTTATGTTAAGATAAGACACCAAAATATTATATCTAAGAACTATCAATGTATTCAACACAAGATCAGCATTGCATTTGTAACATTTTGAAAGAAACAATCCAGTCTTACCGAATTATTTGATGGCACAACTATAATCACCCTAAAATCACAAAAATAAGCATTGGTGACCATTTTCAACGAAAATAATTCACCACAAGATAGTAAACAAAGGCAAAACTTGAGCATCACAAGAACAATCACTCATCATTTAAACAATAAAAACATGAATCATAATTCTAAGACCGGCTAATTCGCATCTGAAATTCAGCAAACACCTACAGAAAATACAATTCATGGGAACAAACGAAAGGCTATGTGAATTTTCAAAAAAAAAAAAGGTAGACATAGCTATACGTTGACCCACCTAAAGATGTACTTAATCCCCCAACGAGGGATAGTCCAAGCGCCACGAGCATCTGGGAATCCATATCTGACAGAAACTGAACAAGAAAAACCCCAGCTAGGATTATCGCTCCACAGTATAAACAAAATACAACCAAATTCCAAGTAAATTCCAAAGTCGGAGAAGACGAAGAATGTATATATAAAGACGGAGACAAGGAGAATATCTAAACCCGAAGAAAGAGATAGTTTGGAGTTAATCGATGGAAAGAGGAAATTCAAAACCCTAATCCATAGCCTATCTCTACAAATTCTTAGCCTAGTGAACTTATTATGCCTGACCTTGCGTGCGTCTCGTTTTCTACCTAACCTTCCATCTTCTTTCATGTCTCTGTCCCCTGGTTCTGTTGACCCGAATTTATCTCGGGTCACTATAACCCGGATAACTATTTACAAGCGGGTAAACCAATTTACATTTGAATAAGTTAGCATAACTTCATAAAGTTTTTCAATTTTGCTATAGAAAATTATAAACTATACCAAAATATTTGAATTAAGGTGAAAAAAGGTAAAAATCATGTGATCTTACTTAAATTGAGTCCCTTATATCTACGAGTACGTATGAATAGAACTCCAGATAAATATAAATAACAAAATGTTTTAGATTAATAATATGAAACAAGAAACGTTCGTTGACGAGGACTTGAAAATAGTAAAGCTTCTGCTGACTTCCCAATGGCAAAAAAGAAAGAAAGAAACACGATCATTCTTGCTGTTCGACATCAGAAGCAGCTTCCTCGTCCTCATGATCGCCAAAGCAATCAATGTCAAAACAAGGGACATGACCACTCCCAAAGGCCTTAACGTGGTCCTTAAGCGACCTTTTGTGCTTGAAATCTGAGCCACATGAACAATACCATAGCTTCCCACAGTTCTTCTCGTGCGTCCTCCAGTCTCCTTTCACGGCAAAGGCCTTTCCACATCTACGACAAGCAAAGGGCCTCGCACAATGCTTTCGCTTGTAATGTGTCTGAAGCGTACGGAAGTCCTTGAGCGGCCTTGCCCTCGGGTGGTCTATGTTGTTCTTGCAGCCCGGTGCACAGCAGTAGCAAGGCAGCCTCAGCATCGCCGTTGGTTGTGTCCCTCTCAGTGACTCCGGTCCTTTTCTGTATTGTGAGCCATGTCCCCACATGTGCATCTAATACCATTTCATCATCATTTAATCAAAGACATATTTGTAATGTTATTTTTTTTTATAACTAATAAATTTTCCGAGCAAAATCCAAACTAATCTTGAAATATGCAACCTTACGTACACAGGTCGTCAATGTGTGCAATGACCACCAAATAGATCAGCAGAATAGTTTTAACATTGTGTGCTAAAGCTTGGCACAATTACCAGTTAATTCGTGTAACTATGTATAGACAGATTATTACAAGCGTAACTACAGTTTATACGCTAATCATACAAGTAATTCATATACTTTTAGGTCATTTTCTATTGGGTACACAAAAGTGGGGATGAGATTAAGATTTAGACTCTTTGATTAAAAGGTCTACTCTTTGATTATTAAGGGTTAATAGGAATAAAATATTATAGAATAAATCTGTGAAGATATAAAAGGGTACAAAATAATCGGCAAGACATTAATGATTTATCTTGATCAACTTTTTCTTTTTCTTTTTAGGGTAATGAGTGTTGTGTAGTAGAACTGCACAAAAATCAAGAGAGAACAAAAAATAGAAGAGGAAGACTAATCATATTTTAGGGTTAGAAAGAGTCAGTCTGAAAAAGACTGTTGGTTAAAGAAGATCTTCTTGATTTTAAACTCATTGATTGATCTTAGTTGATCTTCTCATAGCCATCAATCAATGTACAGATAATGACTTGTAACATCAAATGAAAATTTATTCTCGTGTTATACCAGCTAGTAACAATTATTATGAGAAAATTCGTAGTGTGTGCTAAAGATTTTCTCATGATAAAGATTTGCGAAAAAATGACTAACGAGAAATAATATTTTAGAAGAAAATTAAGATCTATGCATTTCCAAGAATGAAATAGTCAAATCTTGAAAATCATTCCATGGAAATTAAGTAGCAAGTAATTAGAGTTAGGTTTATTGGATGAATATATATATATACCTGCATGTTGTTGTATCTGTTGAAGGTCTTGAAGCATAATGGACAAGAGAACTGTGTAGGACCTATTAGAATCTGAGAAGGAGTAGGTATCCAATAGTGATGAACATGATTAGCCCTTTGTACACTACCATGACCATCATCATGATCAGAAGCAAGTGTGACTTGTACTCCTTGGTCTTGATGACGATCTTTATGATGCTCTTGGTCGATAGAATAGAGGATGACATCGCTGCCGCTGCTCCCACCAACACCATAGGCAATAGCGTCGCCACCGAGGTTTGATAACCCTAGATGAAGATCCACGGTCACATCATTATGAGGAGTTTCTTGCCATTGGTCAAGATGATCATGATTAAGACAGTTTGAATTAGTAGACGTTTCGGTCGTCTCCATGAAGTAGTATTCATGATGATGAACAATGGGTTCTTGATCCTTATGAATAGGGCTTAAACTAAGGAGAGGAAGAGCTTCTCTAAGTGGAGGAGAGTCAGGTGAAGTAGAATTAGGGTTTGTGTTTGTGATATTATGAGGGCAATAAAAGCAGGCATGAGAGTTGTAGAGGTGTGAAAGAGAAGTAGAAAATTTGCAGCTGTAGTCATAGTAGTTTTCACATCCATTGTTGAAGATGCATGCTGGATCAGACATTACTTTGAGGAGAAGACAGAGAGAAGGTACGATGTACCTCTAGATCATGTGGTTTGTGCTAAGAGTAAGTAGACATGCATGTGTGTATATATATATAACAAAGCGGTGGAAATAGCATATGATAATTGATAGAAAAAGGGTACGGAGAAAATAGTAGGAAGAAAAGAAACAAGCAGTAAGTTTGAACAATGGAAAAGGAAACTTACTATCTTGGGACTCGTAAGTGCACGCATGTATTTATTAAGCTAAAGTCAATTATTAAATATTTATCAAAATAACCATATAAGTAATTAAGAAAATGATACGTGTCAAATCTCTAAATATGGATCTAATCATCATACGAAATTCATGAATATATAGTTATAAGAAATTTACAAATGTGGATGAAGTAATTGGTTTCAAAATTATATTTCCTTTTTCACAACTGATAATACATATTACATACTACTGTTTGTAATCTATTGTTAAAGATCATTGGTCAATTTCAGTAAATAAGATGTGTTAGCTATATATATAGTTTACATGTATTGTTGTTGGTTTTAGTTTCGATAGCCATAAAATTGGAGTCGAACAGCAAATGAAATAGTCCACTAGACCAACAGAGTATGGAAAGGATCAAATAAAAATGGACAAGATCAGCAATCAAGGATAAAAGTTTGTCTAACAATGAATTACAAAATGTATTGAGAGAGAGAGATATGAAGAATTGATAAACATTTTGGTTTTGTGGGGAGATTGATCGCTTTGGAAAAAGTGGCGGTCGTGATCTAAGACAACACTTGCGTTGGTGACTTCATCTCCATGTCGGCTCGGCTTCAGAAACATATTACTCGGGAACCCCCAAATCTTTATTTAAGTCATTGACAAGGAGAAATCAAATGAAAATTTGACATGGAAATTAAAAGGTAATTCTTGAACGATTTTTTTGTTTTTAAGTTCGTATTTTGATATTAAACGAAAACCGCTCTACAAAAAGAATAAAACAGCAATAACCGAGTAAAAAAAAAACAGAGCAAAAGCAGTATATAGTGAAGAGCGTATTAAGATGCGACATTATAAGATTGAGAGGGACAAACTTGAAGAGAAAATACAGTGTGAACTCGAAACGATTGGTGCAAAAAGTCTAGTAATTAAGACAACATGTTAACTTGATATTATTAATTAGTAGAATTAGATTATAAACGAAGCAGGAGTGTTCCCGAGCAAGCACGAGTATTTGAACCTTTTCTTAACTGCATAAGTGAATACTTTCAACCTCTTGTCTTTTATCTATCCTTTGTTGTCTCTTCTGAGACAGTTTTATCTATGTACGAACTTCATGTCAATTTACTTTCTAATTTTATTATTTTATATATATTGTGTAGTCTTTTGGATGTGTATATATATTATATGATGAAAAAGGTGTCTCCATATCATATATGAGCATATGTGTGTTCTTTTAAAATCTTTGCTTTGAGATTGGCCATGGTATTTGTTTTCTTGAGTTTCAACTCAAATCTACTGGTTATGCTTCTTTATTGTATAATATTTTAATTCATGGAATTTGTTGCTGGACAAATGTTTTGACTAATAATTCATTGCGTTTTTGAGCAATTCAATTGTTGAAATGACCGAATTTTTTGAATTATTAGATTTTTCATTATGTACACTATAGATCTAGTATATTCATATTTCAAAAAACAGAATACGAAAATAAATATATAAATTGGATTGTTTGATATGTATAAAATAAATAAAATATAATTTGTTCTATATTAGAAGATAATTATAAAACACTCTTGTATATATAATAAAGAAATTCTATCAAAATTCAATAGCTTAAGAATAATAAAAAAAGAGAAAAAATAGATCTATATATACTAAACTATCTGTGCAAGCCGAGACAAGTTGGGATGGGTGCGTGCTCGGTTTGGGTTTATGTGTGGGTTTGGGTTGATGGACTATGCTCCAACAACCCATTTTTCATCAAAATTTCTATTATATGTTTTGTACATATTGTACATATTCTTTTACACTTGTTCTACTTTTTGATGTTTTTCTCCATAATTTTATATCTTATTTTCTTTGAGAATACAATACATAAAAAATTTTGCAATCTTATGCTTTTGGATGATGTGAATCATAAAAAATATACAGTTGTATTATGCGATTCAAAACATCACGAAACCATTATACAATGGGGCGTTTTCAAAATTAAGGATAGGACATCTCACTTTGCAAATCCATCTTTTTCCAAATTTTTGTATTGGTATTTTCGTTTTATTTTATGTAAGTTTTTCACAATTATTCAGTTGTCCATATTATAGATATAATGTTCCTGAAATCTTAATTATGATTGTAGGAACGCTATTTCTACCATAAGAGCAACTAAATAATTGTGAAAAAATTACATAAAATAAAAACGAAAATACTTATACAAGAATTTGGAAAAATACATATTTGTAGAGGTGAAATACTCTTTTTTAATTCTAAAAACGTCATTTAGTGTGATGGTTGTATGACGTTCCGAATCTAAAAATACAACTACATATTTCTTATGATTCACATCACCCAAACTCATAAGTTTTTAAACTTTTTTTTATGTGTTGTATTCTTAAAGAAAATATAAAATAAAATCACGGAGAAAAATAAAAATATAACAAGAACATAAAAGTGTAATCCTTAGATCATTTTAGATTATTTGAGAGATTGTCCATATATATTGAGAAAATGAGATTGGAGTTACAAAACTTTTAGTCTCCATATTTTAAGAAGTAATAGCTATTTAATTACTTTATTTGAAACAATAATGGAGATAGATTGTAATTGACTAAATTATTTGTATTTATTTATTTATATTTATCAAATAATCCACTTTATATATTCATTTTTCATTCATATGAAAAATACATTATATTTTTATATTCACAACGAAAAATCCAAAGATCATTTGTCCAAAAAAAATTCATGTAGATACTATGTTGAGTTTTATGATATTCATTAAAAATGTTTACTAAAAGTAGAATTGTATGATTTATTCATTTCACAAGAAAACAAAATGAATTGCAACACACATGGTTTAAAAAGTTAAAGGTGAATAGATTACTCTCTTTGATACAATGTCATTGGTGCCTAAACACCGTTCGTCATCACTTTACTGCGTCCATCGCCACAATGTATATAACTTTTAAAATGAAATAACTGTAAAATACTAAAATGAAATAAAGTAAGGAAGCAAATTTAAAATTACGTCGCCTGAGAGATTCGAACTCTCGCGGGGAAACCCCATGTACTTAGCAGGCACACGCCTTAACCACTCGGCCAAAGCGACTGTTGTGCCAAGAAAATGTGCAGTTTGTTTACATCACAAACATATTGTTACGAAGTTGATCAATGTGTAAAGCCCAAAACCAAGAGCCCAATTTAGCTTTATTTCCTTTTTCAGTTTTTCCTTTTCACCATTTTAAGTTAAACGCTTCTTCCGCTTAGCTGAGATTCGAGTCACGATTCGAATTCGAAGATCAAAAATCAGAGAAGGTCCTCGAAAGTTCCAAT
This sequence comes from Pugionium dolabratum, assembly GCA_018901945.1. NCBI lineage: Eukaryota > Viridiplantae > Streptophyta > Magnoliopsida > Brassicales > Brassicaceae > Pugionium > Pugionium dolabratum. The sequence continues at coordinate 471,703 of JAEVFF010000081.1, read as the reverse complement.
CGATTTGATCATCCAAACAGGCCACACCGAAAATTAGTTTTCTTTGGCGATAATGTTCTACAGAGGGTAAGCTTCAGATTTATCTCCGATTTGATTCCGTTAGTTTCCGCAATTAGGGTTTTTTTTTGTTGGGTTCGAGTCATACCTCACTTCAATTGAGATCCTGGTGAAGTTGTATCTGTTTCGATGTTCTTTAATTGATCTGTTTAGTCGGAAATTTTTGACCTGCAATCTTCTTGGAATGGTGTAGGAAGTAGGAACTTTTGCTTTACTTTAAGCAAATTCGAAGAAACTGTTTATCCTAGATAATGTTTAATTTTACCTGTAATTTGTTCTGGTGAATGTAGTTATGGAGATGGTCCTGATGGGCGTGAAATGGGACCTAAGCGTCAAAGAATGATTGATCAAGGTCCTCCAGGACCATTCTATGGACCTCACCCTGGTTCTGGCTTTACGTATAACCCTTATGGATTTGTTGCTCCTCATCCTCCTACTTTTCCTGTGGTTCGGCTCCGTGGTCTCCCCTTTGATTGTGCAGAGCTCGATGTAGTAGAGTTCTTCCATGGTTTAGATGTGGTCGATGTCTTATTTGTTCACAAGAACAATAAGCTCACTGGTGAAGCGTTTTGCGTTCTGGGTTATCCCCTTCAGGTCGATTTTGCACTTCATAAGAACAGACAGAATATGGGAAGAAGATACGTGGAGGTTTTTAGGAGTACGAAACAAGAGTATTATAAAGCTATTGCTAATGAGGTTGCGGAATCTCGTGTCCATGGTATGACTAGTATTGGAGGTGGAGGTGCAGGTGGGGGTGGTGACAGTGGAGGAGTGGGGGGCAGCGGTGGAAGAGGTGGTGGTGGTAGTGGTGTAAGTGGTAGATTTTCACCTCGCAGAAACGTGCAAAGGGCTAGACCAAGTGATGATGGTAAAGAGAATGTTGAGCATACAGGTATCTTGAGATTGAGGGGATTACCTTTCTCAGCAGGAAAGGAAGACATACTGGACTTCTTCAAAGATTTTGATCTGTCTGAAGACTCTGTTCATGTTACCGTTAATGTTGAAGGGAGACCCACTGGTGAAGCGTTTGTGGAGTTTAGAAGCGCAGAAGAATCGAGAGCTGCAATGGTCAAGGACAGGAAGACGCTTGGGAGCCGTTACATAGAACTTTTTCCTTCATCGAATGAAGAATTAGAGGAGGCGCTATCTAGAGGAAGGTAATACATACTCTTTTTTAATGGTTGGCCAAAGATTACAATTTGGATGCATTGATGGTTCCGGTTTCCATGTATTATCTCTTGTCAGAGGACTAGCTGTTATCGATTCTTTAGGTTTTGTTGTGTTGTGTGGGTTGAGTAAGTTTTGAATCAAATGGGTGGTATCTTTTCATTCACTCACGTTGTTTCAGTGACTTATGATTGCTGCGCATATTGTAAGAACCCTTGTTGGACTGTACCATTAGGCTTTGTTGAAGTTGTGGGAATAGAAATCTTACCATCGATGCCCTTGTCCTTGAGACATTTGGTCAAATATCGGCTAAACGTCGAAACCTTGAAAAGATATATCGTTTTGGATTCTTTGTAGTGTTTATGTAAACAGGCTGGAAAGGGCAATTTGTCTTCATTGATATTTTAGTTTGGTGAGTAAACATAAATAGTATTGAGCATTTCTCTGTATGTTTTTCTTGTCTTTGATATTTTCTTGACAATAGTTCAGAAATTTTATCAGTAAGGCCAAAACCATTAAACATATGCATGAGTAGAGTATAGTTGTTAGGTTATTAGTTATTGCCTCTTTTTATACATTTCTACTATAAAAGCCATTTTCGTTCTTGCGTGTTGTTTGTTTAGTCATTTTAAAATTTGCATTTAGATGTTGCAAAACCGTATTTTATCACATTAAGAATTATACGTAGTTTTAGTGATTTGATAATTTTGCATTTACATTTTCTTATGAATTTATAAACAAAACAATTTACATCTGGATGCAACTTTCTGATGTAATAACCAATATACAAAAGGAACAATATGTAGGTGTTACAACTAAATTGCAAAATTTAGATTCAACGTCTGGATAATAAAAACGTCTAGATTCAAACCCGAATGGTTTGTCTATTGAAAAAGAAAATAAACTGTATAATGGAAAAATGAGAGATTAATTTGCAATACTATCATCATCATCATCATCAGTACGTTATGTGTGCATCAAGCGATGCTGCTGGTCTGACGTTCGATTGAGAAAGTGTTCACATGTGGCGATCGATGGTCCCCCGTCTTTAGAATATTTTGATGTATACATATTTGCTAACGTCAATTTGTTAGTGACTCAGTTTTTTTTGTTTTTTTTTTCATTTTTGATAAATATTTTAAATATCTTTTAGAAAATTTTGTGAAAACACCACACACTAAAAATTTCTTTTGAATGTTTATAATTTAAATGTTTGGATCGAATATTTTGGATTTATGATTTAGTTTTAAAATTTATTTTAAGATTTAAATTTAATTTTAGTTTTATGATATTTTTGAAAAAAAAATTGATGATATCTTCGGATAAATAAAACGGCTGATAGTATTTTAAAAAGTTGTCATTTATTTATATTTACTTTTGTAAACATTACGAAAAATGTCAACTTAGTAAAAAATTCATACTCGAAGGAGAAATACATCTGAAAATTAAAACTTTACTGCTCTACGAAATCAAACTGTTTTTTGGTAATATGATATTAATAAGGAAAATCAATCTGTTTGCAACAATATTTATTGTTCAGTAGTCACAATAATGTTGTTTTCATCTTCAAATTTAAATTTATAATCTATTTAGTATTCAGAGGCAGTCAATGGTAATTTCATGTTGTTTAGGGATTAGAAATCACCATTTTTATACAAAATTAAAATAGTAAATTCGTTTGATCTGTGTCTGTGTGAACACTTAAGACGTATGAGAATCTAAATTGCCTCTTTGCAAAGTGAATCCTATGTTTAGGATCCCATGACAAAGAGCCAATCTCGCCTAATTATGTACTCTTTGCGGGTTTTAAAATGTTTTTTTCCTTTTAATTATTTTATTGCTAATCAGACTTCAAACATATATATACACATTAAATTCGCATTGTTGTTTCCAATACTGTTACCTAATTGCATTTTTGGAGTTTTGGTTCGGTTTAAACCGCCAAACTAAACCAAACAAAATTCGGTTCAAAAGTACATTAAAATGTTGCTTACAACTCCGAATTCGAATCGAAAGTAAAGACCAAAAATTTAGGTTTAATCGGTTGGATTGTATTGGATTTTCTATTTCATTTTTTATTAAATTAAAATAAATTAATTGAAATGGGAACAGATCAAATTTTCTTGTTTGTCGCTGTCGGATCCTATGTGCACTCAAATCCAAATAATTAACCCGTTTTTTGCGCTCGCAGTACAATTCTTTCTCTCTCGCTCACACACACAAATGTATTTTAGTTAAAAATGTTTTAACTACTTCTAAAATTACAGTCACCGTATATGTGATGTAAATCTAATTTTATTACATCATATGTATGTTATTGTTATCTTACAAACACATCTCTGGTTTAATATTATTTTCTTCTGTACGGTGCCTCGGAGAATGAATGTTAGATGAAAATATTTCGTAAATTTCAATTCCGATAAAAAATCTACTTTTTACGCCAAGTCAAAGCCTTATTAATGTTTATGCTTTTAGTCATTTAAAACGGCAAACAAAAAAAACATACATCGTCTTGGTCAGACTTACATGTAATAACATTCAATTAATCCTCAAAACAAAGATATATTTTTCTACCTTTTTAAAGATCAGACCATCACATTTTTTATTCGTCACAGTGAAAACTTTAGCTAGTCAAAATTTAGAAACTCAAAAGTGACACTGGATTGATGTAAGGTGTTGACTCGTGTCTCAGACTATATATGCTTAAGCAAGTAACCAAACGTCTCTCTTCTTCTCTTTCTCTTTCTATTTCTCTCATCTTAACTCGCAGAAAAACCTCTTTTGATTAAGATGGCATCGAAAAAATCAAGAAAATCAAACCGAGGCGAGAAGAAACTCAGAAGAAACCATTTCAAGAAACGACTTCCACAACACAACAAGACAACAACTACTACTACTACTACTCTCGATCATACTTCTTCATCTACTAATGTCTCTTCGTGTTCTTCCCCAACGACGTCGTTTTCTCCTCAAGATTCAAACTACTTTGTTTCCTCTCCTTCCCTGGCAGTACCGACGTCTCCAGGCGGTGGCTGTTATACCCCGAAAGCTCAGAAGTTTAAGATACCAGAGATTCTCACGTGTCCACCGGCGCCGAAGAAACAAAGGGTCCCACAGAACCGCGTTTTACGACGGAGACAAATCGTTTTCTTTGCTCCTCCGGAGATAGAGCTCTTCTTCGTCAACTCTAAAGATCGATGAAGGGAAATTTAAACTTAATACATTTAGCTTTTCTTCTTTCCGATATATATTAGGATGGATCGATAGAGAAACTAGTATAAGAAGGTCATCAAAATTCATCTCTTTGATATGTTAATATAATAACGACGAATATATTAGAAATGTTTCGTGTGTTGTTTTTCTTATTTTGGTTTAATTTCTTTTGGTGGTTGTTCTTCTTATTACATAATAAAAAGAAAGTTTCAGAAAAAGTAGTTTTTGATATTCCCCTTTTTTAATTTATTGGGTAAGGAAATAATGGGGAATGATATCATTAATCAAATCCCTTTGTTTTATCTAGATCCAAATTTGTTAACATAATTTATCAATCTTATATTAGATTTCAAAAGTTTAGTATATTTTTGTTCACTTTATTCCCTAATTAAGTACACTTTATTCAGGTTTAAATTTTAAAAAAATGAATGTTGAGTAATTAGAAAATATAGATATGTTATAAAATTAGTGAAAGCAAAGGAGGAGAAATAGGTGAAGAGTGAGTGGGGATGGCCCGGCAGAGGATAACATCTGCCAAAGAGAATCCAATGAAGCGACTCGTGCGGCCGTTCTCATTATTCTCTCTCTCTCTTCCATAATTTTCTTCACGAAAAGTTAAAATGATATATTTATTTGATCATCAATAATACAGGATTGAATACAAATCTTTATAAAAGGTTCAAAGAAACCGAACTTGTCCTTAAAATCTCAATTGAATTACAATAAAAAAAACTAGATTTAGACCTACACGATCCAGGAAAAAAATATTGCAAATTATAACTAATTATTTATTTAATAAATATAAACTACATAAATATAAAATTTATTTTTTATTTAAAATAAATTTTAAAATTTTTTAATATTGATTATACAAATAAAATAAATAATAAAATTAAATTATACAAATGAATTTAAATTATTTTTATCTTATATAGATAATTTTACTAAATATATAAGAATTATAAGTGCGATAAATATTTAACTAAACAAAACCTTTGTTTTATATTTTATTGATTAATATTTGAAAGCTTTAATAGTTTATTTTATATTATATTTGTATTTTATGTCAAAATGCATTTATATAAAAATATTAGAGATTAAATATATTGATAAATATTTGTATAATATTATTTTTGTAAATAGTCTAATTTATGTTTTAGGTAATATTTTTCTTATACAATATTTTTTTAATATGATTTGATGGTATACCAATTTATAAGTCATGTCAAAAAAAATAGTGGTCCTAATTTAGGGATATACACACAAAACTCACACAAAACTCAAAAAACATTAAAAGCTAAGATAGTGAATCAGGTTGGTTTGTTGAAAAGAGACACTAAAAGCTAAGATGATGGGCCTTTAAAATAGGGCTTCGAAGTCCATTAAAAGTTCGGAGAAATTACTCATAAATACGTTTAAAAAGTTTTGTGTTTCCGCCGCTCACGTGGGCAGCACGTGGCAACCAAGGTTCAAAACGAAACAAAACTTACACTTCAAAAAGAAAAAACAAAACTAAAATAAATTCAATTCAGGAAAACTGTTTTTGTTTGTTTGTTTTTCTTCCTCCTCTGACTGAAACTTCTTCTCAGATCGTTCGTCGGAAGCGTCTCCTTCAATCACCGTGGACGCCTTCGAGACGGTCTCTTTTCGTTCTTTGATTGGATGGTATGTTGAATTTTTCGATTATCATCAATTCGTGCTTAATTGCATGAGCTGCTTACACCTTTGTTCTAGGGTTTTGTTCTGTCTCTTCTTATTCCATATCTCAATTCTTTTCTGTCCGATTAGGTGAATTCTATCATCTACCATATCTGGGTTTTGCTTGCTACTTGTTACTGAATCCTTTGTGGAGTCTTGAGAGTTGAGATTGCTAAATTCGTATTGAATTTTGTTGTTCTTTGTGGTTTTTTTTGGCTTTGGTCGATACAATTGGCTTAGGTGAATGAAATTCATCACTAACAATCAGATTTCAAATAGGAAACTGAAGACATGCATTCAAAAGCTGATAATGGGAACGAGATCGTTTCAAAGGTGCAGCATACATTATCATCATCTATAAATAGTTTAAACACTTGCCATCGTGCTGCTTCTGCCTGCAATGCAAGCTCTTTTGTAGAAGCTGGAGATAAGTCTTCAGTTGCATTGGAAAACCAAAATAAATGGGAGTCAAACGGTTCGAAATCACCATCTAACAGAGATGAAAATGGTAACAAGGAATCACAAGTCCCAACCTCTCCCCAATCAGGTGCATTGACTTCTTCTCGCAGTGCTACGCATTGAGGATTTGCTTGCAGTTATTTTTGAATATTTATTTTACTTTTAACCAAGTCCTGTTACTGTATTTCGATATGCAGCTGGAGATTACAGTGACAAAAATCACGAAATTCTTCACGATATCACACAGCCTCCTCACCCTCAGCTTGTTGGCCACACAGTTGTAACTTCCCAGTATATGCTTGATCTAGCTGACAAATATCAATTTGCTTACAATTTCGTTTTTGGTTATGAATCATACAGGGATGGGCACCTTCAAATACATATCAGGATCCATATTTTTCTGGCATGATGGGAGCCTATGGACATCATCCCTTGGTATATGACTGTTTTTAAGAACTAGTTATAATGCTTTCCTCAATCCGCAACTATTTTCTCTGCTAAGACTACTTGATCATTTGACACAATTGGATGGTATGTCGCCCATGATTCGTGGCTGCTATTGGGTGGTGATTGCAGGTTAAAATATTCTACTAGTCGTAGGTGCTTTGAAGTTTAGCATGTTTAAATTTGCCTTAACAGTGTGTTCATGGTGTGAGTGATTTTAGATGGTTGTTAATTGGAAAAAGACAATATAGTTAACTTTAGACAAGATTTAATATTCCATGTGACTTTCTGAGAGCTAGCACTTTCCCTATCAGGCTTATTTTCCATATGGTGGGATGCCTCATTCAAGAATGCCATTGCCTCCTGAGATGGCACAAGAACCAGTTTACGTGAATGCTAAACAGTACCAGGCGATTCTGAGGCGAAGGCAGGCACGTGCCAAAGCAGAGCTAGAGAAGAAGCTAATAAAATCCAGAAAGGTGAATTGCGTTTACCATGCATGAATATTATTAGTCTCTTGAGAGCTCTGATCTGCATTTTAAAACCCATCACACTGCTGAATGCATATCATCGTTTGGTATGCTCCATAGCCGTATCTCCACGAATCTCGACATCAGCATGCTATGAGGAGGCCAAGGGGTACTGGGGGACGATTTGCAAAGAAAACCAACACCCAAGCTTCACAGCGCAAAGCTGAAGAAAAGAGCAATGCTTATGTTACTCAGTCTCCGACATCATCTAATTCTGAACAAGCTGAAACTTGGAACGTTGAGTATAGAACACATCAGGGAGAAGATGAGATGCAAAGCTCAACTTATAAGAGAAGGGAAGAAGGAGACTGTTCGGGGCAGCAATGGAACAGCATTTCCTCAAACCATCCTTCTCAAGCACGTTTAGCAATCAAGTGACCTCTCCAAGGCGGCAATTCATTCTTGGCTTTCTCTCTGTTGGCTTATTTGGTAGCAGCCATTGAAGAATCTCTCTCGTTTTGTACAAATATTTTTATGCTTTTTTCAGTTTTGGATACGTCAAATGCTTTTTATTGTTAACTCTTAAGTAAACATTTCTTAGCAAGTGATAGAACTTTTGTCAGAGACTAAACTATGTAACTGATAACTAAATTCCAAAATGTGCCAAAATGAAAAGAGTAATGTAATACCACAAAATCTTTCGACTTTCTTATAAGAACTCACCTCGTCTTGGTCACATAGGTTGACTTATTGTTACATTGAACTATCGTTTCTATATTTTTTTATGTTTTTATATCAGAGTTGGTCGAATCTTGAGCTTCCTCCTCGCCTTGAGTTTCGTCTAAGTCGGTCTCTTCAATATGGTCAGGAACTGCTGCATCTGAGGAGTTGTGAGCCGCCTCTGTGATGTTCACAGGTGGCTGGTTCTCCATCAAACCAGAAAGTGCTAGCTTTGGTGACCACTCAAGGACATCATCAATGATGTTGGACATCCTTCTTTGGTACCTGTATGCACAAAAACTCACCACAAGTCAACCTCTTCTGCAAACAAATGAAGATCCACGAGGTTCATTCACCCAGAGAACTTATCGCAATTATAGACAGAACAATATGGGACTTGGTTTATGTAATCTTGGTTTAAGTAATATACCTGGCCCGAGCAGCCTCATCAGGGGCATGGTGCCTGAGCAGCATGACAACAACAACAGCCACAACTGTGTAGAAAAGTCGAGATGTCCACTTAGGCGGTTCTTCTTCGTCTTTCTTTGGCCAGAAACGGAACAGTTCCTTCAATGTGGCTTCCTCGGCAAGGATGTTTGGGAAGAACCAGACACGCTTTCCAAAAAGAATCCACATAGCACCGAAAGCAACTGCTCTCACTGCAACATTCAGGGGAATCAAAAAAGCCTAGTTAGTTAAAACTACATATCACCAGTCTTCATGACATGGATAAGTAAATCATTGCCTTGGTGGCTCTCACTGCAACATTCAGGGGAATAAAAAAAGCCTAGTTAGTTAAAACTACATATCACCAGTCTTCATGACATGGATAAGTAAATCATTGCCTTGGTCGAAATTAGCCATTCTTTCAGTTCTAATGGTCAAAAAAAGGCTAGATGTAAAGCCAATAATAATGGAGTCTTCCGGGTGAAATAGCACACCCGAGAAACTTTGAAAGGTGGAAACTACAAAAGAAATACACAACAAACAGATTATATGTGTAGAGCTTACCGAAAAGCAAGGAGAGAATCATCAAAAGAATGCCCGCACATGAGTAAAGAACAATCAGCTTGCAACGGTGTGGGTACACAGGAAACAAACAAATTGCAAGAGTCAAAACAGGCCAGAAGAAGGACAAAAGTGTTTGCCAAAGTGGATGCCGTTTTTCAAATGTCCATGCAAAAAAGGCATCAGTTTCAGAGAAAGCTTGATCATCCTGCGTTGAAAAGAGAAAAGAAATCAAAGCGCTGAAAGACCCGAGCTGTTAAAGCAACCTTACTCAAAAGAAAGTGACTACTACGCACAAACAAGAACTAAAGGGCTTGATGGTGAGAAGTTTCAATCAATTGTGTTGTGTAGTAAGCGAAAGAGTATATCTAGAAATATGACAAGACTAAATATTCAATACCAATTTCCCTAGACACTAAACTCAAATCAAATTCGGGGGCATTTTGTTCGTATATTGTGGTCTTATTCCAGTATGAAAATATGCGGTTGGAAGAAGAAAGGAAAATAACAGATTGCAACTAGAACCAACCCAAAATCAACTTACATGGAAAATCTCCAGATGAGCTGGCCAGGTAGAAAGCTTTTTCTTCCCGGGACGAAGAGTTTTTGTAACACGATCACAACGGACCAAAAGGTTCTTTCCCAACAACACATTGGCAATATCTTCTGTGTCGAGGTCTTTATCTTCTTCCAGAATATCTTTACACTCTGGGTGATTCTTCATGAAGCTAACAAAATCTTTCCCTCTGAAGTATTCAACCCGTGCTTGCTCCATTACAGCCCATCTGGATTCCAAACCCTTGTGGTCCCTAACTTTCTCAGCAAACAACTGAAACAAATCCTTCTTCACGGCTTGCTTCTAGTATAGGAAAAACAAGATCGCAGAAAACAGAATAAGCATTTGACAAAGCAATAACAAAAGGATCATGACTCATTACCAAACTCAAATTTCCGCCATTAAGTGAATCAATTAACATTCCAGAGGTTATTATTATAATCAGTGTGTCAAAAAAGCAAAATGTGCTGAAAAATCCATAACAAAACAGTGTTAAACCCACTTTTAACATTCAGGAAAGGAACAAACATGTGTACACACACACATCTGCACTTTTATATACAATTTAGCTTACGATAATTATGAAAAAGGCCAGTGAATCATATAATCACAAGTTTACGCTCCATCAGAGACCGAAGCAGATCAAACAAAATAGAAACGTAACCTAAGAACAAATTTTGTTTAAAAGAGATTGAGAGAACAGAACAAACCTTAGGTGGAGCATCAGAACCGGAATCTCTGACGGAGGTTGATGCAGATCCTGATGATCGTTTAACCCTCTTCTTCTCGGCTCCGACCGGCTTCTTCATTTCTCCCTCTTCTTTCGAGACGGAGAGTTTTTTTTCGATTTTTTCTGTACAGATCCAAAAATTTTGTTGGTGATAACAAAAAAAAGTCCCTGGTTTTCTGTAACCCGTGGAACTCAGACCGCAAAACCGGTTAAATTAGACACGGATTAGCTCAGTTTCATCTCTTGTCAAGTGTAAACCACTTCAATTTATTACCAAATACTATACAATCACGTATACTATGGAATTTTGAAGTTGATAAAATCTTTTTAATAAATTTAAAAAATCTCAATTTTTTACAGAATGATGTTTGACTGACATTTATATAGTTTTAGTTTTTACCTTATATACCAAAAATTTGATGTAATTATATATCTTCTATCAAAAAGATTTACAAAATGGACCTTCTTAATAATATATGGGGTTTAATTTGACTATTAATATACGTTTTAAACGAAAATAAATTCCCTTAAGATTAAATGTAAATTTGGGGCATTGACTAGCTATTTTCCAAACTCTTTTAGGAATTTGGGATTTAAGTTTAAGGTTTTGCAGTATTTTCGATTTTCAAATCTTTTTTGCGAAAAGATGACCGCCTCTTGGGTGTAGATAGGTGGTTTGCGAGCATATGCATATACAAATTTGTAACGTAAGCCATGGTCTTCTTAATTGTTCAGTTTTCTAAAGTGGTAGTGACAATGTAGTTTCTTTGCATTGAGAAATAATTATGGCAGTGGGAGCCAACACAGGTGTTTCCTTGTTTGATCATGGGACAGTCAAACATTGGATGGTCCGAAATTAGGATTGTTACTAATGCACAGATGGTTGGTTATTTGCTATCAAGTCTCTTGTTTGATTATGCCTTGGGGAAGCTAAGTTGTATACCTTTTAACAGCATTTTACCCTTTCGTTTGCATTGAAAAGGATGCACAGATACGTCTCTCTATCATATTTCTTGACAGTCCAAATTCAGAAAGGTAGCTGATTTACCATCCAATTGGCAGGTCAAAGCCAGACGAGTTCCGAGTTCTAGAAACTAGCTAAAAGTGACAAAGCTGGTGCCTTTTTGGTTCATCCATGGCTTCGAAAATGCTTCAAACTAAGCAAGAACATTGGAGCTACTGTCGTGTTGCACACTAGATTCAAGCTTAATGATGGAATTACTAAGCTTGAACATGTAATTCAAGCTTAATGATGGATTTTTAGTTTCATTATTCTTCTTTGAGAATAATTGCCATTTTTAGTATCTTGATAGTTGATATACAATTTTTGTTGTTGGTAATATAATGGTTTGTTGTCTGAAAAGTCAATTTTCACAATTATATTGTCATGTGTACGTACATATGCCCAAGGCTTGATTAAAGCCAAGACAACGCGTATACATACGGTCACGACGTCACAAACTTCTCCCTATCCGATTCTTTTCTCCGATTAGGTCGACACCCTAATTGGCCGAGCTTCTGCTTTTCTTTTCGCGTGATTCGAAACATTGGGGGGCAATGAAAGCGATCGCGAGGCTTGTATCTTCTCTTTCGCGAGTCGGAAGTAGGGTTTCTTCTTCGTCTTCCTCTTTTCTGGTATCTCGTCGCTCGCTTTTCATCTCGGCGGCGAAACAGTTTCCTGCCAATTTACGTGATTCTCGAACGACGGATTCTGCTGTTACATCTTCGAGATCTCCTTCACTTCCTCAGAAATGGGCCTTCATTGGAGGTATGGATCTTCTAGGTTGTTTGTTTTCGTATTTTTGCTGTCTTGGAAACTCATTGCGGATTAAGGGTTTAATTAGCTTTAAGCCGTGGTTCTTTTGAGCAGGGCAGAGAAGGACGATGTTTATCCAAACACAATCAACTCCAAATCCTTCTTCTTTGATGTTTTATCCTGGAAAGCCAGTCATGGAGGTTGGGAGCGCAGATTTTCCTAATGTCCGTTCCGCTTTAGGTTCACCACTAGCCAAGGCCATTTACTCCATTGATGGTATTATCCCTCGTGTCGTTTGTTAGTTCGTCTGATTAATCGAATAACTTTTTCCGCTTGTGAATATGATGCTTTTTTGCTTTGATTGCAGGTGTAGTTCGAGTTTTCTTTGGGTCCGATTTTGTCACTGTGACAAAATCAGATGATGTGTCATGGGATATCCTCAAGCCTGAAGTTTTTGCAGCTGTCATGGATTTCTATTCTTCTGGTCAGCCTTTGTTTTTAGACTCACAAGCTGCTGCTGCCAAGGATACTGCTATCAACGAGGTAGACTCCTCTTGTACTGTTGTTCCTTACATTTTCTTCATTGTCCCCAATGATAGTTTTGTTTAGAATGTAATTTTCTCTACCTCCTGGATTCTTAACGGTATCTGTCTTTTATAAAGTTTGTATTGGTTGTCCATGCATGATTGAACATTATCTTGAGCATTTTGTTGAGTGATTGAAAGTAATTGTTTGCTGTAAAGGCTATTTAGATATGAGATCAATACGTGGTTTGATCTAAGTCAGTTGCTTTAGTGAGCCAATAAATACGTGTTTGTGACCAATTTCACCCAGATAATTATGCTTTGTTGATCATTAAGCAATGCTCTCCAAGATTTTGGTAGATAAGCTAATGGTAACAAGTGTAGTTGGCAAACAAAATTTGTGATTCAGGATGATTCTGAAACCGTAGCAATGATCAAGGAACTCTTAGAAACACGAATCAGACCAGCAGTTCAAGATGATGGTGGAGACATCGAGTATTGTGGATTTGATCCGTAAGTCGTACTTCCTCAAGCTGTACCAACAATCAATGAAATCTGTTACTTCTGATCTCTCAAGTAAAATATAATCTGGATGGGTTTGATCAGGGATAGTGGTATAGTAAAGCTGAGGATGCAAGGAGCTTGTAGTGGTTGTCCAAGCTCATCTGTTACTTTGAAATCGGGAATTGAGAACATGCTGATGCATTATGTATCCGAGGTAACGACAAAGATCTTCCTAACAGTTATTTACTGCATATGGATAATTCTAGATCTATCTGTCTGCTAAAATTGTTGTGTTAGTAATCATTAAATAGTCAAGAATTTATTACTGATGAAAGGGTTTGTTTGTGCAACAAAAACAAACAGGTGAAAGGGGTAGAACAAGAGTTTGATGGGGAAGAAGAGGAGGGAACGTTGTCCGGAGAGATGAGAGTAGAGTAAGACTTCTCCTCAAATCTCTCTGTTCTGATCTGCTCTTAGTGTACAGAAGAATAAAATCCCAGTGACTTTACTCTCTGCTTTTACCCTTTTGAATGAATTTATCGTGTTTTCCGGCTTTTGAATCGGACGCAAGAATCTATCGTGAGTTCATCTGTATTGTAACTTTAGCTGACCTACAAGGCTAAATTGTTTGGATTGTTTTGAGTTTTTCTCAGGAAAAGTATACAAGAGTTTAAGTAATACGAATATAATTCCAGTTTTTCCCCGAAACAATATAAAAAGATTAATAGAATCATTGAGCTGCAGATTCTACACCAAATGTCTTGGAAAGAAGCATCTACGCAAACGTGATATACAAGAAGAAAAACTGCACAATGCCTTTCCTTAGTTATGGACGTGAAGATTCACACTTTATGATTGAGTTCAAAATTTATCGTGAAGTACATCTATATATCAGCCAGTGCCTAGACGCAGAGCTTAAGACTAAGCATTTGGTATTAACATGTTCGGTTTACCCTTCTTATTTGTGTTGGTAAGTTCGATAGGGCCACAAAGTTAGAGTAGTTAATTAATCAAACATAGAATCTCAATATACATTGGGTCTTGATTCTCTTGAACAATCTCTCTAGTTAGGTGACACGTGGGCGCAAGAAAGGAGGATACATTTTGCTAAAAAAATATGGATATCAATGGAGCTTTACATCTTCCTCCCTTCTCAAAGACTCAAAGACTCAAAGACACAAAGACTCAATGAGACCAAATTTTAAACTTCTTGAATACTATAAGACACAAAGACTCAATGAGACCAAATTTTAAACTGAGTATTCGCTCTTCTCTTCGTCATGATCCATCGTTGCTAGCAAAGAATATAACGTGAAGTCCGATGATTTGAAAAACGACTAACATGTAACAGAACCCGAGATGCAAACGATGTCAGAGTATCCAAATCACTTCAGTGGATATTTGCAAGTGAAAGCAAAAGAACACCCAAAACAACAAAGTAATATTTCCTAATAAAAAAATTTCGTTCATGTTTTGATTTACTTTCGAACCCAAAGAGATCATTGGGAGACATTAAACTAATAGTGTTCTGTCAGATTGTTTTTGGGAACCGGAAGATATTAATAAATCAGCCTAGCAAAATTATGATTCAGACCGATACTGGTTGGTGGTCCCAAAGTTGAAGGTAAGATCATGAAACAAAAAAAAGTCTGAAATTAGTTTTCGTCCTTAACAGAAAGATAAAAAGGGGTTTTGGTAAATTGATCAAATAATGATTACAGACCAAACTTAACTGAGAAAATTTACCGAAATTGAAAGAGAAAGAGAGACATGATAGGTGGATTGTAGAATCAGTAGCGGCATATCTTGGCCGTAGGCATTGTGACACAAACTTGAGCGTATTTCTTCTTAGCCGCCTCTGTCCCTCGCTTGGGCTCCTCGTCCGCCATGGCTGCCTTAGCCAAAGAACAAACTGCCGCAGCCGCAACCGTCAACATGAGGTCTCTCCTCAATGTGCTGTTACTCTGTTCCTCCTTGACTTTGACTTCTAAGCTCGTTGTCTTCTCGCTGGTGGAGGCTCTAACCACCGACAACCTTCGTCCGCCGGTGGCTGACGGAAGCTTAGCAACGGTTGGAAGGAATGTGGCTGTCATGGTCATCGACGCCATTGGTTGATAGTTGATGATTGAATTATATGTTTGATTATATTATCTGTCTCTTTTGCTTCCGGTTAATGCGTTGGAGTTGGTGCAATGTGTTTTAAGAAGTTTGGGGTAATTTGAGTTTGTGGAAACCGTTGAGTTTGTGGAGAAATTATCCATTTCCTTATCCAAATATGATTTTGGTGCAAATGCTTTTTCGACACGTGTTCTGTTCTATCTTTGTTCAGAAGAATCATGAGGGGTTCATAATTAATTATTAGTTTTCTTTTGTAATCTATTGTATTATATTGAAAAAATTATAGAGTAATTACACGAACAAAACTTTTAAAATTATATAATAATTATAAAGTTTTAAGAGAAAGCTCCAAAAATTATTAAAATTTTAATAAAACCAGGAAAAGTACATTTTCAGAGAAATTTGTTTTTAGATATTACATGCATTATATTATTTTAAACGCATGAAATAATATATAATAAATAATAATTAATTATGTGTTCTAAAATTAATATAAACTCTAAAAAGCAAAATCATATGTCATATTTTAAATTTAAAACAACATCAAACTACAAATAAAAAATTGAATTAAAATAAGTATATATGGTTTTCTTTATCACAACATTATATAGAATAAAATGCACCTATATATCTAATTGGACAATTATGTAAAATAGCAATTTTTAAGTTTTTATTACAAAATTATTATTATTATTATTTTAAATTTCTAATAATAATACAAATTTAAGATTAAAATATATTTAAACTATATTTTAATATAAAAAATTAAACTATAAGTTAGAAAAAATGAATCCAAATATAATGTTTTAATTTTACGTATAATTTATTTATAATAAATAATTATTTTTATATAATTATTTGTGATATTTTAGAGATTTTAATTTTATAATACTATATTTGCAAAAAAAAACTTTAAAAAATATATTTTAAAATATTACTTTATAATTTTTGTTTTCATATAAGGAATGGTGTATCTATATTATTTTTATTTTTATATTACATCTTAATTTTTTTTTAATAAAATATGGTCGTTTTCAAAAAATTAAAATATGTATATAGAAAAAAATCTATGTTTACCAGTAAAATTCGGAATTTAAACATGGTTTCTCAAAAGATTGAAACTAATAAAAAAATTGAAATCTTTCGAAACTAATAAAAGTTTTGAAGGGAAATATTTTGGAAAATTAACAGAAAAAGAGCCACGAGGAATGGCATATATTCCAAAAAAACATGTGGAATGAATAATGGAATATCATTCCATTTTTATGGTTAGTTACTTAGTTTGCTAATATATATAAGTTTTTGGGATATTTCACCTAAATACCCCATTAATTAATTATTAGTTATTAACCACAATTTATTTAATGAGATACGAAAATACATAAGCGATTTAACCCTTGTTTAACGCCGTTAGTCTCTCTTCACTGTGCTCGCTCTCTCAAGTTCCTTCTTCATCCTCACCGATCAATTCCTGCGAAACCAAGCTTCTTCGATTTTCCTCCAAAACCAATCCTGTTTTCTGAATGACTTTTCTGTTTTTGTCTTTGTAAACGTGATTTTTCTTACTCTTCGAAAGGTTTGCGTCTATCTCAAAGCAAATAGAATTGGGAGGAATCAAGTAAAGAGATTGATTAACTTAATTTCTCCAGTTCTATTGTAATTCGCGGCTCTTAGAAAACTTTATCTAGACTAGTTGGAAATAATCTTTTTTTTTGTTGCGTCGAGTTGATTGCTGGGGAGTAGAAACCCTAATTTCGGGGGTCTCGGAACCAGCCGTGCTGAAGACCTACAAGAATATGAACGCTCCGATCATAGGTGAGCTTTATTCACAGTTCTGCTTCATCTCTCAGAATTATACAATAGTAAATTTTATTTATTTATTCATTTTATGGGTTGGGTTTCATGTGAAGATCCATTTCAAGGAGATTTTCCAGAAGTGATAGAAGAATATTTGGAGCATGGGGTCATCAAATGTGTTGCTTTCAATCACCGTGGTTCTCTTCTCGCAGGTAAATTGTTCCTCTTTTTTCACCCTTTTTGTCTGCTGTTCTTTATCTATGATTTTAGCTGTGCTTTTGGATTAATTACTACACACATTGATGCATCTTGCATTGTTATTTGTTAGCTGGATGTGCGGATGGGGGCTGTGTGATCTGGGATTTTGAAACTAGGGGCATTGCAAAGGAGATTCGTGATAGTGATTGTTCTGCTGCAATTACAAGTGTTTCCTGGTCAAAGTATGGGCACCGCTTGCTCGTGTCTGCTGCAGACAAATCATTAACTCTTTGGGATGTCTCAAGTGGAGAGAGGATTGCTCGGACAATTCTTCAGCAGACTCCGTTGCATGCTCGCCTAAACCCTGGCTTAAGTTCCCCATCTCTTTGTCTGGCGTGCCCACTTTCGTCTGCTCCGATGATAGTTGACTTTGACATTGGCTGTACAACTTTTCTTCCAGTCGCTGTGCCTGAGATGCCAGATCTATTAGCTCCTCCGCAACGCAATAAATGTCCAGAATCAGGTCCTCCTTTCTCTCCAGCTGCGGCATGCTTTAACAAGTATGGGGATCTTGTTTACATTGGAAACTCCAGAGGAGAAATACTTATAATAGACTATAAATGTGTTCGAGTTCTTGCTGTGGTTCCTGTGTCTGGCGGGGCACCAGTGAAAAACATAGTGTTTAGCAGGAATGGGCAGTATCTTCTCACGAATTCACACGATCGCACCATTAGGATATATGAAAATCTTCTCCCAGCAAAAAATGTGCTTAGATCCCTTGAAGACTTGGGAAAGAACATAATAGATGGGCTTGATGGTGTCGAGAAAATGAAGACTGTGGGATCAAAATGCTTAACACTCTTCAGGGAATTCCATGATTCAGTTACCAAAATGCATTGGAAAGCGCCTTGTTTCAGTGGTGATGGTGAGTGGGTAGTTGGAGGCTCTGCATGCAAAGGGGAACATAAGATCTACATATGGGATCGAGCAGGGCATCTTGTGAAAATTTTAGAAGGTCCAAAAGAAGCGCTGATTGATCTAGCTTGGCATCCTGTGCATCCCATGATTGTCTCTGTTTCCTTGGCTGGTCTAGTATACATTTGGGCAAAAGATTACACAGAAAATTGGAGTGCATTTGCTCCTGATTTCAAGGAGCTTGAGGAGAATGAAGAGTATGTGGAACGTGAAGATGAATTTGATTTGATACCTGAAACAGAAAAGGTGAGAGATTGAATAGATAGATGCCTGAGGATTCTGTATTATCATTCTGTCACCTGTTTTCCTGAATATGTGGTTGTCTGCTTATAGGTGAAAGTAATAGATGTTAATGAAGATGAAGAAGTTGACATAGAGACAGTGGAAAAGGATGCTTTCAGTGATTCAGATATGTCAGTGGAGGAACTCCGCTACCTTCCAGCCGAACCGATCCCAGATACAAATGACCAGCAAGACAATAATATGTTAATTGAAGCTCAAAGATCTGCATCTCCTGCTTCTGACAACGCTGGTCAGAATGGACATGGGGTGGATCATGCATCAAGTCCACAAGGAGGTAAGAAAGATCATTAACTGCTTCATGTGAAAAAGAAGTTTTATGAATTCATCTATCCGTGTGAGAATAAACTCACTTGTAAAAGCATGAATTCTGTTTGAAAAGATATCTGGTCTGTAGATTAGTCTTGCAGGATGTATGAATCTATGATGTGTTATGCCACAGATTTGGATGGTTTCTTCACTAATGCATTTGGCTCTCTATATTGTAGAAGAAATGGGTGAAACACGAGGAAAGAGAAAAAGGAAACCATCAGAGAAAGGCATGGAGTTGCAGGCAGAGAAGGCAAAGCCATTAAAAGCGTCAGGCAGAATAGTACGAGCGAAAAGCAGAGCAGTAGTCGATCAAGAAATCGATGATAGTGTAAATGGTGATGATGGTGATGATGCATCTTACTAACGAAGTACGTGTACCAATATTTATGTTTGCAAAAATAAAAAACAATAAAACATAAAAGCAGCAAGCTAGCACATGGAATGATTATTATTTGAATGTTTTGGTTACAGGCAATGCTGTGTTCTTCTCTAATCGACACAGCTGTGGGCTAAATCAAGTTGGATCATGCACACTGGGAATTTATGTAGTCAGGATCTTAAATTTAAGCGTGAAGCAATTATTAATTTAAGGCAACCTTTTAAGCATTTTGGAAACGGGATCATTGAATAATATGTTAGGTTGACATCATTTTAAAGTTTAGAGAGAGAAAGAAACATCTTTTGAGTCAATAACTTTGAGTGATCATCACATCAACATAATTATTGGTCACAGGAGCTACATGCTACATTTCCTTTACACCCAACAATGGCTACACCCAGATTCTCTTGCGGAACCCATCACTTTCCTTTTATCTCTTTATCTATAAGCATACAGATGGATAGCTAGATGCTATATGGTTTACAAGGAAAGAGAAGAAAGCTGGAGAAATTAGTTCAGGTGTCATGAGGGCCATCAGAAGATTGAGTCTTTCTTAGGTTCCAGTGAAGACCGTCGTGGATGCTGCGTAGAAAGTCATTAGTGGATTCGACCTGGCAAGCCGTTGAGACAGGCCATGGTGCTATGCTACACACTAGTGCATCTCCTGCTTCAAGTTGTTTCCGGCCTTTCCCATCAAACGATACCCACGCAGAGCTTCTGCTGTTGAATGGCACTTGCACTCTCACTGTCACGTGGTCTGGTAATATCAGTGGGCGGAACGACAGAGAGTGCGGACAGATAGGCGTGAATAAAATCCCGGGAACCTGCAAAACATTAAGTTTAGAATATGATCCATGATCAATGCCAATAATCGCTATCAAAGCACAGGGCTATGAAGAGCTCGCTGAACAGGGCAAATCATAGAACCAACATTGCTTGTTACGCAGATGAAGATCATGAGGGGTGGGCACATTACCTGTGGATGGACCATTGACCCTCCAGCTGCAAGTGAATACGCAGTGCTACCAGATGTTGTAGATAGTATGAGTCCGTCACCTTGCACACATGTGACAAATGAGTTGTCGCAGTAGCACTCAAGGTTTGTGAGGTAAGAAGATATTCCACGGTCGATGGTAACTTCATTCAGAACAAGCATATTCTCCTCTGTCTCGTAGTCATGCCTTGCTTTATCTCTGATGATGTGACACTGCAACCTGTGTCGAAGTGTTATACTGATTGGACCTCTCAGAACTGCTTCAAGACATTCTCGGTATTGTTCACTGTCTGGTATCAAGAGTTAAAGAAAAGTGCTAGTGACAGAATGTGTAATGCTGCTAATTTAACTGAACTGTTAAAAGAAAAGATTAAGGATACGGAACGGTGTCATAAATCCTAGAGATCCCATGGAAAACGGAACAATTGGAGGCACCGGTCCTTTGAACATTGATGCTGCCTGTAACCATTAAGATGTTCCATGTTAAATTGTTTGAGTGATATATAGGTAAAATACAGATGTATGAACTTGAACCAGATTGACTTTACCCATAGAACTGTACCATCCCCACCAAGAGTAATAACAAGATCAATCTTGGGCTGTAACAGTGAAATTTCCTTGTCTGCATAACAAAATGATCAAATCTTCTTAAAACTGTTTATTTTACGAATGCCTCTTCGTACTCATGCAACTAAAAGTTGTAAGCTGGAGCCGATCCAGAGAACAATTACAAGGGTATGCATATCACATATCTTACCATCTTCCCAGGTTTGCACGAAGTTGAAGGAACTTGATTCCGATAAAAGTTCTGCCTTTACGCGTGGTTCCACGTAAACATTTACTCCTTTCTGCTCTCTCAACCATCTGAGGTGGAAACAAAATCAAAAATATGATTACTTTGTCTTAAGCAACACTTACTGAAACTAATCCTATATCTTTCTGAAAGAGTCAAGAAAATACTGTCAAAAAGTATATATAAATACTGACCTGACCATTTCCACAGAAAGAACTCTTACAGAAGTTGAATTAGGTTTAGTGAAAATAATCACATTTTGTGGATTNAAGTCGTACTTCCTCAAGCTGTACCAACAATCAATGAAATCTGTTACTTTTGATCTCTCAAGTAAAATATAATCTGGATGGGTTTGATCAGGGATAGTGGTATAGTAAAGCTGAGGATGCAAGGAGCTTGTAGTGGTTGTCCAAGCTCATCTGTTACTTTGAAATCGGGAATTGAGAACATGCTGATGCATTATGTATCCGAGGTAACGACAAAGATCTTCCTAACAGTTATTTACTGCATATGGATAATTCTAGATCTATCTGTCTGCTAAAATTGTTGTGTTAGTAATCATTAAATAGTCAAGAATTTATTACTGATGAAAAGGTTTGTTTGTGCAACAAAAACAAACAGGTGAAAGGGGTAGAACAAGAGTTTGATGGGGAAGAAGAGGAGGGAACGTTGTCCGGAGAGATGAGAGTAGAGTAAGACTTCTCCTCAAATCTCTCTGTTCTGATCTGCTCTTAGTGTACAGTAGAATAAAATCCCAGTGACTTTACTCTCTGCTTTTACCCTTTTGAATGAATTTATCGTGTTTTCCGGCTTTTGAATCGGACGCAAGAATCTATCGTGAGTTCATCTGTATTGTAACTTTAGCTGACCTACAAGGCTAAATTGTTTGGATTGTTTTGAGTTGTTCTCAGGAAAAGTATACAAGAGTTTAAATAATACGAATATGATTCCAGTTTTTCCCTGAAACAATATTGTGAATCGAGGTTTTGACAATGAGTCATTGGCTAAAAAGGGTTAACAGTACTGTGGCTCAAATTTTTGAATAACAATTTTGTTTGAACCGCTCAAAGCCTCAAACTGCAACAAGTTTTCGAAAAAAAAAATCCTTTTACCAAAGGTGTTTCCGTATAGGGAAATGATCTTACATTGTTTAATAATTACAAAATTGCATTTTATAACAATAATAAATTAGAAGAATATAGCATAAGAGTATAAAACAAATAGATATAAGAAGGATTAGTTTTAGTTTATCATTCTTGTTTGTTTGCTTAGTCAATTGAAAGATCATTGAGTAGTTTTCAAAAAGATTAATACAATCATTGAGCTGCAGATTCTACACCAAATGTCTTGGAAAGAAGCATCTACGCAAACGTGATATACAAGAAGAAAAACTGCACAAATGCCTTTCCTTAGTTATGGACGTGAAGATTCACACTTTATGATTGAGTTCAAAATTTATCGTGAAGTACATCTATATATCAGCTAGTGCCTAGACGCAGAGCTTAAGACTAAGCATTTGGTATTAACATGTTCGGTTTACCCTTCTTATTTGTGTTGGTAAGTTCGATAGGGCCACAAAGTTAGAGTAGTTAATTAATCAAATATAGAATCTCAATATACATTGGGTCTTGATTCTCTTGAACAATCTCTCTAGTTAGGTGACACGTGGGCGCAAGAAAGGAGGATACATTTTGCTAAAAAAATATGGATATCAATGGAGCTTTACATCTTCCTCCCTTCTCAAAGACTCAAAGACACAAAGACTCAATGAGACCAAATTTTAAACTTCTTGAATACTATAAGACACAAAGACTCAATGAGACCAAATTTTAAACTGAGTATTCGCTCTTCTCTTCGTCATGATCCATCGTTGCTAGCAAAGAATATAACGTGAAGTCCGATGATTTGAAAAACGACTAACATGTAACAGAACCCGAGATGAAGTATCCAAATCACTTCAGTGGATATTTGCAAGTGAAAGCAAAAGAACACCCAAAACAACAAGTAATATTTCCTAATAAAAAAATTTCGTTAATGTTTTGATTTACTTTCGAACCCAAAGAGATCATTGGGAGACATTAAACTAATAGTGTTCTGTCAGATTGTTTTTGGGAACCGGAAGATATTAATAAATCAGCCTAGCAAAATTATGATTCAGACCGATACTGGTTGGTGGTCCCAAAATTGAAGGTAAGATCATGAAACAAAAAAAAGTCTGAAATTAGTTTTCGTCCTTAACAGAAAGATAAAAAGGGGTTTTGGTAAATTGATCAAATAATGATTACAGACCAAACTTAACTGAGAAAATTTACCGAAATTGAAAGAGAAAGAGAGACATGATAGGTGGATTGTAGAATCAGTAGCGGCATATCTTGGCCGTAGGCATTGTGACACAAACTTGAGCGTATTTCTTCTTAGCCGCCTCTGTCCCTCGCTTGGGCTCCTCGTCCGCCATGGCTGCCTTAGCCAAAGAACAAACTGCCGCAGCCGCAACCGTCAACATGAGGTCTCTCCTCAATGTGCTGTTACTCTGTTCCTCCTTGACTTTGACTTCTAAGCTCGTTGTCTTCTCGCTGGTGGAGGCTCTAACCACCGACAACCTTCGTCCGCCGGTGGCTGACGGAAGCTTAGCAACGGTTGGAAGGAATGTGGCTGTCATGGTCATCGACGCCATTGGTTGATAGTTGATGATTGAATTATATGTTTGATTATATTATCTGTCTCTTTTGCTTCCGGTTAATGCGTTGGAGTTGGTGCAATGTGTTTTAAGAAGTTTGGGGTAATTTGAGTTTGTGGAAAGCGTTGAGTTTGTGGAGAAATTATCCATTTCCTTATCTAAATATGATTTTGGTGCAAATGCTTTTTCGACACGTGTTCTGTTCTATCTTTGTTCAGAAGAATCATGAGGGGTTCATAATTAATTATTAGTTTTCTTTTGTAATCTATTGTATTATATTGAAAAAATTATAGAGTAATTACACGGACAAAACTTTTAAAATTATATAATAATTATAAAGTTTTAAGAGAAAGCTCCAAAAAATTATTAAAATTTTAATAAAACCAGGAAAAGTACATTTTCAGAGAAATTTGTTTTTAGATAGTACATGCATTATATTATTTTAAACGCATGAAATAATATATAATAAATAATAATTAATTATGTGTTCTAAAATTAATATAAACCATAAAAAGCAAAATCATATATCATATTTTAAATTTAAATCAAACTACAAGTAAAAAATTGAATTAAAATAAGTATATATGGTTTTATTTATCACAACATTATATAGAATAAAATGCATCTATATATCTAATTGGACAATGATGTCAAATAGTAATTTTTAAGTTTTTATTACAAAATTATTATTATTATTTTAAATTTCCAATAATAACACAAATTTAAGATTAAAATATATTAAAACTATAATTTAATAAAAAAATTAAACTATAAGTTAGAAAAAATAAACCTAAATATAATGTTTTAATTTTACGTATAATTTATTTATAATAAATAATTATTTTTTTATAATTATTTATGATATTTTAGAGATTTTAATTTTATAATACTATATTTGTAAGAAAAACTTTAAAAGATATATTTTAAAATATTACTTTATAATTTTTGTTTTCATATAAGGAATGGTGTATCTATATTATTTTTATTTTTATATTACATCTTAATTTTTTAATAAAATATGGTAGTTTTCAAAAAATTAAAATATATATATAGAAAAAAAATCTATGTTTTCCAGTAAAATTCGGAATTTAAACATGGTTTCTCAAAAGATTGAAACTAATAAAAAAATTGAAATCTTTCGAAACTAATAAAAGTTTTGAAGGGAAATATTTTGGAAAATTAACAGAAAAAGAGCCACGAGGAATGGCATATATTCCAAAAAAACATGTGGAATGAATAATGGAATAACATTCCATTTTTTTATGGTTAGTTACTTAGTTTGCTAATATATGTATAAAAGTTTTTTTGGATATTTCACCTAAATACCCCATTAATTAATTATTAGTTATTAACCACAATTTATTTAATGAGATACGAAAATACATACGCGATTTAACCCTTGTTTAACGCCGTTAGTCTCTCTTCACTGCGCTCGCTCTCTCAAGTTCCTTCTTCATCCTCACCGATCAATTCCTGCGAAACCAAGCTTCTTCGATTTTCCTCCAAAACCAATCCTGTTTTCTGAATGACTTTTCTGTTTTTGTCTTTGTAAACGTGATTTTTCTTACTCTTCGAAAGGTTTGCGTCTATCTCAAAGCAAATAGAATTGGGAGGAATCAAGTAAAGAGATTGATTAACTTAATTTCTCCAGTTCTATTGTAATTCGCGGCTCTTAGAAAACTTTATCTAGACTAGTTGGAAATAATCTTTTTTTTTGTTGCGTCGAGTTGATTGCTGTGGAGTAGAAACCCTAATTTCGGGGGTCTCGGAACCGGCCGTGCTGAAGACCTACAAGAATATGAACGCTCCGATCATAGGTGAGCTTTATTCACAGTTCTGCTTCATCTCTCAGAATTATACAATAGTAAATTTTATTTATTTATTCATTTTATGGGTTGGGTTTCATGTGAAGATCCATTTCAAGGAGATTTTCCAGAAGTGATAGAAGAATATTTGGAGCATGGGGTCATCAAATGTGTTGCTTTCAATCACCGTGGTTCTCTTCTCGCAGGTAAATTGTTCCTCTTTTTTCACCCTTTTTGTCTGCTGTTCTTTATCTATGATTTTAGCTGTGCTTTTGGATTAATTACTACACACATTGATGCATCTTGCATTGTTATTTGTTAGCTGGATGTGCGGATGGGGGCTGTGTGATCTGGGATTTTGAAACTAGGGGCATTGCAAAGGAGATTCGTGATAGTGATTGTTCTGCTGCAATTACAAGTGTTTCCTGGTCAAAGTATGGGCACCGCTTGCTCGTGTCTGCTGCAGACAAATCATTAACTCTTTGGGATGTCTCAAGTGGAGAGAGGATTGCTCGGACAATTCTTCAGCAGACTCCGTTGCATGCTCGCCTAAACCCTGGCTTAAGTTCCCCATCTCTTTGTCTGGCGTGCCCACTTTCGTCTGCTCCGATGATAGTTGACTTTGACATTGGCTGTACAACTTTTCTTCCAGTCGCTGTGCCTGAGATGCCAGATCTATTAGCTCCTCCGCAACGCAATAAATGTCCAGAATCAGGTCCTCCTTTCTCTCCAGCTGCGGCATGCTTTAACAAGTATGGGGATCTTGTTTACATTGGAAACTCCAGAGGAGAAATACTTATAATAGACTATAAATGTGTTCGAGTTCTTGCTGTGGTTCCTGTGTCTGGCGGGGCACCAGTGAAAAACATAGTGTTTAGCAGGAATGGGCAGTATCTTCTCACGAATTCACACGATCGCACCATTAGGATATATGAAAATCTTCTCCCAGCAAAAAATGTGCTTAGATCCCTTGAAGACTTGGGAAAGAACATAATAGATGGGCTTGATGGTGTCGAGAAAATGAAGACTGTGGGATCAAAATGCTTAACACTCTTCAGGGAATTCCATGATTCAGTTACCAAAATGCATTGGAAAGCGCCTTGTTTCAGTGGTGATGGTGAGTGGGTAGTTGGAGGCTCTGCATGCAAAGGGGAACATAAGATCTACATATGGGATCGAGCAGGGCATCTTGTGAAAATTTTAGAAGGTCCAAAAGAAGCGCTGATTGATCTAGCTTGGCATCCTGTGCATCCCATGATTGTCTCTGTTTCCTTGGCTGGTCTAGTATACATTTGGGCAAAAGATTACACAGAAAATTGGAGTGCATTTGCTCCTGATTTCAAGGAGCTTGAGGAGAATGAAGAGTATGTGGAACGTGAAGATGAATTTGATTTGATACCTGAAACAGAAAAGGTGAGAGATTGAATAGATAGATGCCTGAGGATTCTGTATTATCATTCTGTCACCTGTTTTCCTGAATATGTGGTTGTCTGCTTATAGGTGAAAGTAATAGATGTTAATGAAGATGAAGAAGTTGACATAGAGACAGTGGAAAAGGATGCTTTCAGTGATTCAGATATGTCAGTGGAGGAACTCCGCTACCTTCCAGCCGAACCGATCCCAGATACAAATGACCAGCAAGACAATAATATGTTAATTGAAGCTCAAAGATCTGCATCTCCTGCTTCTGACAACGCTGGTCAGAATGGACATGGGGTGGATCATGCATCAAGTCCACAAGGAGGTAAGAAAGATCATTAACTGCTTCATGTGAAAAAGAAGTTTTATGAATTCATCTATCCGTGTGAGAATAAACTCACTTGTAAAAGCATGAATTCTGTTTGAAAAGATATCTGGTCTGTAGATTAGTATTGCAGGATGTATGAATCTATGATGTGTTATGCCACAGATTTGGATGCTTTCTTCACTAATGCATTTGGCTCTCTATATTGTAGAAGAAATGGGTGAAACACGAGGAAAGAGAAAAAGGAAACCATCAGAGAAAGGCATGGAGTTGCAGGCAGAGAAGGCAAAGCCATTAAAAGCGTCAGGCAGAATAGTACGAGCGAAAAGCAGAGCAGTAGTCGATCAAGAAATCGATGATAGTGTAAATGGTGATGATGGTGATGATGCATCTTACTAACGAAGTACGTGTACCAATATTTATGTTTGCAAAAAAAAAACAATAAAACGATAAAAGCAGCAAGCTAGCACATGGAATGATTATTATTTGAATGTTTTGATTACAGGCAATGCTGTGTTCTTCTCTAATCGACACAGCTGTGGGCTAAATCAAGTTGGATCATGCACACTGGGAATTTATGTAGTCAGGATCTTAAATTTAAGCGTGAAGCAATTATTAATTTAAGGCAACCTTTTAAGCATTTTGGAAACGGGATCATTGAATAATATGTTAGGTTGACATCATTTTAAAGTTTAGAGAGAGAAAGAAACATCTTTTGAGTCAATAACTTTGAGTGATCATCACATCAACATAATTATTGGTCACAGGAGCTACATGCTACATTTCCTTTACACCCAACAATGGCTACACCCAGATTCTCTTGTGGAACCCATCACTTTCCTTTTATCTCTTTATCTATAAGCATACAGATGGATAGCTAGATGCTATATGGTTTACAAGGAAAGAGAAGAAAGCTGGAGAAATTAGTTCAGGTGTCATGAGGGCCATCAGAAGATTGAGTCTTTCTTAGGTTCCAGTGAAGACCGTCGTGGATGCTGCGTAGAAAGTCATTAGTGGATTCGACCTGGCAAGCCGTTGAGACAGGCCATGGTGCAATGCTACACACTAGTGCATCCCCTGCTTCAAGTTGTTTCCGGCCTTTCCCATCAAACGATACCCACGCAGAGCTTCTGCTGTTGAATGGCACTTGCACTCTCACTGTCACGTGGTCTGGTAATATCAGTGGGCGGAACGACAGAGAGTGCGGACAGATAGGCGTGAATAAAATGCCGGGAACCTGCAAAACATTAAGTTTAGAATATGATCCATGATCAATGCCAAATTGCCAATAATCGCAATCTAAGCACAGGGCTATGAAGAGCTCGCTGAACAGGGCAAATCATAGAACCAACATTGCTTGTTACGCAGATGAAGATCATGAGGGGTGGGCACATTACCTGTGGATGGACCATTGACCCTCCAGCTGCAAGTGAATACGCCGTGCTACCAGATGTTGTAGATAGTATGAGTCCGTCGCCTTGCACACATGTGACAAATGAGTTGTCGCAGTAGCACTCAAGGTTTGTGAGGTAAGAAGATATTCCACGGTCGATGGTAACTTCATTCAGAACAAGCATATTCTCCTCTGTCTCATAGTCATGCCTTGCTTTATCTCTGATGATGTGACACTGCAACCTGTGTCGAAGTGTTATACTGATTGGACCTCTCAGAACTGCTTCAAGACATTCTCGGTATTGCTCGCTGTCTGGTATCAAGAGTTAAAGAAAAGTTCTAGTAACAGAATGTGTAATGCGGCTAATTTTAACTGAACTGTTAAAAGAAAAGATGAAGGATACGGAACGGTGTCATAAATCCTAGAGATCCCATGGAAAATGGAACAATTGGAGGCACTGGTCCTTTGAACATCGATGCTGCCTGTAACCATTAAGATGTTCCATGTCAAATTGTTTGAGTGATGTTTAGGTAAAAGAC
Organism: Pugionium dolabratum; assembly: GCA_018901945.1. Lineage (NCBI taxonomy): Eukaryota > Viridiplantae > Streptophyta > Magnoliopsida > Brassicales > Brassicaceae > Pugionium > Pugionium dolabratum. The sequence continues at coordinate 442,373 of JAEVFF010000081.1, read as the reverse complement.
AGATGTATGAACTTGAACCAGATTGACTTTACCCATAGAACTGTACCATCCCCACCAAGAGTAATAACAAGATCAATCTTGGGCTGTAACAATGAAATTTCCTTGTCTGCATAACAAAATGATCAAATCTTCTTTAAACTGTTTATTTTACGAATGCCTCTTCGTACTCATGCAACTAAATGTTGTAAGCTGGCGCCGATCCAGAGAACAATTACAAGGGTATGCATATCACATATCTTACCATCTTCCCAGGTTTGCACGAAGTTGAAGGAACTTGATTCCGATAAAAGTTCTGCCTTTACACGTGGTTCCACGTAAACATTTACTCCTTTCTGCTCTCTCAACCATCTGAGGTGGAAACAAAATCAAAAATATGATTACTCTGTCTTAAGCAACACTTACTGAAACTAATCCTATATCTTTCTGAAAGAGTCAAGAAAATACTGTCAAAAAGTATATATAAATACTGACCTGACCATTTCCACAGAAAGAACTCTTACAGAAGTTGAATTAGGTTTAGTGAAAATAATCACATTTTGTGGATTGGTTTCCCATGTCAGTGAAATCTGAAATTAGAACTTGTTTAGGTTATAAGTCTACATACTAAACAAACAAAAGCAACGGTTTTGCTGTAGAGATTGGAAACAATACTCCTACCTGTTTACTACTGCGATCTGCTGTAGTGATATTCCCTCTCTCAAAGGACACAATTTCTTTCTTGTGTTGATCATTAGCCTGCCCCTTGCATCCCCATGAAAGTTTAAATGATGCCTGCAGCAAGGTAAAACAGGTTTAAAGGTGAAGTGCACAGAAGAGAGTTTCATTCTCTACTTATTGCTATGGCTTAAGCTCTCCTGTACTATCACAGCCAATTTTTGAACGCAAGAGTATTGCAATTTTAACTAGCCCCGTAAGGAACAATATTCATCTAATATTCTAAATCATGTGTTCTATGTCTACTGATAGAATTTGCAAGATGATCAACACGAAAGAAACGAAAACACACACAAGAATTTCAGATGATATATCTAGTTGCAATCCTATTAACGGCGTTATCCAATGGACACTGGATCAAGAAATACACAAGGGGTTTATATTACTAGACGTTGCCTACTTATATGTTTACTGACTTGCATACCAAAAATTATATAAGCAATAACGGCTGACAATTACCTTTCTCTTTAATTTGTTGTTAGTCCCATTACAACTGTTAGATTCACCATCTTGGAGCACTTCATGAGCGCAAATACGCTCCATGGAATACTTTGCCAATTTCCCATTATGATGAACGTTAAGCCGCGGAGACTTGGCTGAGTGATCCACCCACTGGCTATTAGATTCATCGGCACATACTCCATTTGACTGCTCTGTGATACAAGCAAGAAATTCTGTTATTCAAATACAACCATGGCCAACAGAGCTGTTCGTTCAAGTCAAAGCTACATGGAATGGTACAGTAAATCTTATAAAGCTTGTAGCTTGCAGAAGTTTTGAAACAAAATTGGTAGAGAACCTTTATGCAGCAACTCAAGGTTCTTAGACCTCTCCAACTCATATCTTCGCTTCCATTCAGCAGCCTCAGCTTGAGCCAAAGCCTTTCCTTCAGCAGATCCCCTTAGAGCCTTTGCAACAGCTACAAATATGCAAGCACATGAAACTGAAGTGAGACCAAATAGACAAAGAAAACACAAAGCATGAAGCTTTTTCGCTTCATATATAAAAAAGCTTACTTCTCAAAGCTTCTGAGAACTCAATCAGATGGTCGTCTGTTGCCTGCATCGGAGTCTGTTGAATAAGAAGCTCCTGAACAGCCTTCTCTGATTGAGCAAGTGAAGACAAATCGCTGAAACCATTCTCTGGGTTTGCATCTCCATTTCCAAATGAATCCTGCCAAGAAACCCGTTAAGTTCTATAACCAAATTTCATCCTCAATAGAATATAAGAAGAATCTATCTATCGCTCTCTTTCTCTTTCTCATTCTCAATTTCAATAAAAACGAAATTTCCGGCGATCATAAATTCCCAAAAGAGATAATATTACCAGCTTAGCTTCAATTTTGCTTTAAAATCCAAAATTGAAGAAGAAAATAAACAGAAGAGAATCAGACACGCTATAAGCGGAACGAACAGAGTGACAAAAACAAGAAAGCGTACAGTGTAATTGAGCTTTAGGGTCGACATTGGATTCAACGATCGAAGACGAAGACGAGAGAGAGAGAGAAAGAGAGAGATCAAAAGTGCGTCACAGGACGAAAGAAGCTTATGGATATCTTGTCAAGACGGCAGATTTGTATTTATAATGAAGGGAGAGTCGTAAAGCATCCAAGTTTTTGGTGAAACAGTCATTGCTTTCAAGTTAACGAGCGGATCACATATTTGACCCCAACATCAAAGTCTTCTCTTCTGTAATATAAAATTATACATAAATCAGACATTAACATCAACAAAAATCAAAGAGCCAATGAAAAACAAATATTAATAATACCTTTACGAAAATGTCTCATATTCTTTTCTTTTTTTGCTTTTCACCTTTTTCATACAATACTAAACATATTTTTGGTTACAAACAGTTTGAGATATTCCTAGAATGCAATGAATGTTATAAATTCAAAACATTCATCAACATTTTTGTTGAATTTAAATAATTTATTTTGAATGGAATGAAAACTAAAATCAAATTTTAAACTTAAAAAAAAAACTAAATCACAAACACTACACTTTAAACTTTAAAAACTACACTCTAAACTCAAATACTAAATCCAAACTAAAATATTTCATAAAAATCATTTTTAAGTTGTGATATATTTAGAAAAAAAAAATATTTTAATGATATTTTGTAAAAATAAACCAGTTGATGATAATTATGAAAAATATGATGTTTTAAATTATTTCTCGTAAAACATGTCCAATATTTTCGATTAAAAACATTGTCGAATTACATTATGTATGATTATCTTTCGGAATACTTGATCACAAAATGATCTTTAATCAATACATAATCGAATATAATATACTAACCGAATTTAAATAATTCTTAAAAGATTATAATTAGTTTGTGTTCTAGAACGGATACATATCGACACGCTAACATAATCTGCAACATTCACATATTTCAACTACATTTATTAAATACAAGTATTTTTCCCCTTTCAACATTGAAAAATTGTCTAACAACAAAAGAAAACCCAACATATTAGTAATTTAACCATTCGGTAACTCAATTTTCAAGATAATTCATTACCCAAACTTGACACATATGTAGACGAAAACAAAAAGACAAAATCAAGAGAAAATAAACTTATCCACTCGTTATACTTCTAATTTGGTGATTAGTTGAAATGTTGAATAATAGTTAGTACCATTAGTTATACTCTGGGCCCCACAGTATAACGCGTGGCTTGCTTCAGTGGAATTTCTGGTCCTTCGATCTCACGCGGTGTGCGGTCGTGGGGATTTTGGTTCCACTACATCTAAGTGCACGCTTTTAATGAGTTCAGATTACGACACGTGTATACATTTAAACCATAACTCTGATGAACGCTTTAGATTTGAATTTGCAAAATTGAACGGATGGATGTTACAGTTTTCAGACTTGGACGGAAATTTTTGTTTCACAGGAAATATTCAACAAAGTGACTTTTATATTCCTTGTTTTGCTTTGTCGTATAATTCCTTTTTCAGTCTGCATAATATAATGTTCTTTTCTTTAACGACTATAGTCTTTATATATTCGAAATTTTTAAAAACACATGTGGATATTGCGACACTTTTCGTAGATTACAATTTTAAAGGTCAATGAAAAAGTTTACACATGCGACTTTTTTGTATGTGTTCACAAACGACACTCCAAAACTGGACTATTTGTTCAACAAATATCATATTATATAATATTGCAAATTTCATCATTTACATATAGATATAATATTATATAATATTGTATAATATATATAGTTATATGATTATATCATGGTGCAATGGATATCCGACATTTTAAATTTTAGTGTTTTTGATTTGTTTCATTTTAACGGATAGTAAATTTTAGATTGCCATCAGTTTTTATCGCATTTTCTAAGAATGTTCAGACAAATTTATATAGAAATATTTTAATTGCTAAAAAAATTGTGGGTCAAGTGGAGAACTAATTCAAAGTCTTCAGAAGAGATATATTTACATTGACTTGGTTATAATATATGACGTCTTAGTTTTCTTCTTGTTCAACAATGATTAGTAAACTATATATATATATATATGTATACACTGAAATTTCTTAGAATGTTATTTTCTTAACCGTTATTATATATGAGTTTAAGCTGACCATTTAAATCTACCTAATATTCCTCATTAAATTTATTTATAATTTGAGCCTTCCATATTTTGATATTCAAATTTTTGGATAAATCTTGTAATATCTATATATATATATATATTAATTCAGAATCATTTTAACAAAATAATCTTATATTAACGTGTGATTTACAAGTGTGTTACGCTGATGTGTCACACTATAGAATATTTTAAGATAAATATTACCTAAGACATCATTTACTAGAATATTTACGAAAATTGCTATTATACAATATATTATATATAAATCTCTAATATTTCGATATACAATGTATTTTGTCATAAAATGTAAATACAATATAAAACAGAATATAAATTTTGAAAAATTAGTGAAACAAAATATAAAACAAAAGTTTAGTTTAATTGAATATTTATCATATGTATAATTTTATCCAAAATAGATATAATTTAAGTATATTTGTATAATCCAATTTTATTATCTATTTCATTTTCGTAATCAATATTAAAAAAAATTCAAAAAATTATTTTAAATATGAGATAAATTATATATATATATCTGATTTAAATTAACAGAATAAATAATTAATTATTATCTATGAATATTTTTTCCCATGTTGGATGTGAGTCAAAATCTAGTTTACAGTAAAATCGCTATCAATTGGAAAAATGATTTTTAACTACATGATCACATCTACAATTCTGAAATATATCAAAAACTACACAAAATATATTGTTAATACGGTAACGTATATAAACTATTATGAAACATATTAACATCATATTTGATTGTCTATTGGTCAAAAACTTAATCGTCATTGTTAATTCATACTTCATTAGATTCGCTCACAATTTTTTTGAAATTTCTTTTTTTCCCCTTTTATTTGGTTCTTCTTTTTCTCCTTTTCACTTTCTTTTTCTTCTCTTTATTTTCTTCTTTTTCTCTTTTTCATTTTCTTTTTCTTCTCTTTATTTTCTTATTTTTGTAAATCGGATTATTATGTTAACATGTTTCATGATAATTTATATATATCTAACATGTTATTTATATGAAACATGTTATTTATATAAAACATGTTATTTATATGAAACATATTATTTATATATTTAGTATAGTTTTTGCTAAGTAGATGTCGGATATAATTATTGCAGTTAGAAAATCATTTTTCCTTCTATTAGTAAACCAAAAAAGAGTTATTTTTGTTTAAAGTTGACAATTTGATCAATAGAGGAACATTTAGGTTTTGTTTACATTTAGGTTTTGTTTACATTTAGGTTTAGTAAACAAAACCTGATTACTAGTTTCTTTAATATTATTCTCCAACAATGACAAATCTAACCGAGCAGATAATGAGATTATAATGAAAGCTTCAGAACAAAGTAAAATCAGAAATTATGAATCTTTTTCTAGTAGTGGACTGGAGAGTTGAGGCCTTCTTGAGAAGAAAGTGACCGGAGAGGATGATGTCTCCTTGAAGACATTGAAGACAGTGACAGAGACAGAGAAGGCATTCTCTTGAAAGAAGGTCTCTTGTCGAGGTTCCTCATCGTTCTTTTCGCCTGAATCGCCTTCAAAGCCGGTCCTGCTCTCTCCTTTAGCTTTAAGACCACGAAGAAGAGAAGCCTGTAACACACAAGGATTGCTGCAACTGCAGCTAAGTCCCACCATTTTGAATGTGTCACCTTTACTCTAAATACCTTGTTTATCACTTCTTCTCCTGTCATTTTCGGCTCTCCTGGGAATAGAGGCTCGAACTCTAATCCGAGAAAATCGTTCTTGTATCCTCCCTGCAACATCCCAAATGTTTCTTACGTTTATCAACCTCTACATTCAATATTTTATGTTCTCGTAATCAAAGTTACTTTCTTGACTTAATTACCTGTATAGCCCAAGATCCGTAGCTTATGTAGGAAACTGGATAACGCCAAAAGATTTTGGGAAGATCTGGAATAAGGCGGAAGAATCCAGAGGTCATCATGATGATTCCCTTTCACAAACATTAAAACAGAAATCAAAAATTAATATTTAAGCTTTATGGTTGTTTTAACAGAAGAACTAAAGAAAACAGATCGATCGAGGTTTGTGTTGTTCTTACAATGAGGCCAGCTCCAGTGATAAGACCCATTAAGAAGTTTGGAACAAGAGAAGCCACAACCATCATGAGACTCTCTACGACAGAGACTGAGAAGAAGATGTTGAGACAGAAGAAAGCGTAATGCGAGAACCCGGGACGAAACCTCACCAAGTTGTACGTAATAGTTCCAGTGATAACCGAAATCGCAACCAAGAACGGGAAAGAAGAGATGTAATTAGAAAGGATGTAAACCGAAACTCCGTAGTAACCACTAATCCTCTCTTTATAAAACACCTGCAACAAGTCAAATTCACATTTTGGTGGACAGAGCAAATCAAGAATTGTGAGATTTAATTAATGGGTTTATATATATTATTTACCTTCATCTCTTCGAGGAAAGAAGGGAAGCCTCCAATGGACATGAAAGTCATGAAACCAGTGATGAATCCGCCACAAGAAACCCTGGCTAAGATTGATGTGTAGCTATAGCCTACGTCATAGAATATTGTCCCTACGCTTATTGAAACAACAATGTAGCTCACTATTCTTGTCCAGTAGTAACCGACATCACGACACATGTTTATGAATGATCTCGCTATTAGTGTCCTAAGTTGTTTCCACCAACTCGCTTCACTTCCTTTTCTTACCTCCATCTCGTGCCCTTCCTGCCAAGGAAAACCAACCCGTTGTATATGGAATCCAAACCAGCGCATGAGTTAATTTGAGTATGGAGTGAATAAATTGTTTTAACTTACCATGTTAGATAGTTCTCGAATCCTAGATTTTGACGATTTCGCATACTTTGAACGCTGGTAGTTCTCAACGAGCCTAGCTCTGATTACAGGTGTTGCTAGATTCATCAGTGGATCTGATGTAGCTGGTGTTTCCTATAGTAGAGGTAATCGTGATCAAAAGATTGGTTCTTTTACATTTAAATTTCTCAACTTTCCTGACAATATAAAGAAATTTGTCAAAAAAGGACATCAATAATGGTTTCACACCTGAATTCTTTGAGATCCTTTGAGTGTAGCTGTCACTGTATCAAAATCCGAGTTTATACATCGCAGGAAATGATCAGAAGGATTCCTCTTCCTTGGGCATGGAAAGCCCGATTCGGCAAAGAACTTCATTTTAAAATAAAACACAAGAGTTTGATCCATCAAGACAACAACATGAAGAAACTTTAGGCTTTCTTGTAGTACAGATAAAAGAAGCAATTTAGGCCTTACCTCAACAGCGGACTTAGCTTCGCCAAAGTAGACAGACTCACCATTCGAGAGCAAAAAAAGATCATCGAATAGCGCGAAAACCTCGCTGCTAGGCTGATGAATTGATGAAATAACGGTTCTGCCATCGCGTGCGATGTTCCTAAGAGTTTGAATAACGAAAAACGCAGAAGCACTGTCCAAGCCGCTGGTAGGTTCGTCGAGAAAGAGAATCTGAGGTCGAGTTAGGATCTCTAAAGCGATGCTAACACGTTTCCTCTCGCCACCACTGACACCTCTTGCGTGCCAGTTTCCAATGACTCTGTCTGAACAGTCTTGAAGACCAAGCTCCATGATTGTCCCTTCCACAATGTCATTCACTTCCTCATTCGACATATCACTTGGTAGCCTCAAATGAGCTGAGTATGTTATTGCCTCTCTCACTGTTAGTGTTCCCAGCAATATGTCCTCTTGTGTTACGTATGCCTATATATATATTCACATTATATATATATTCAAGACAAAGACTTACAAACCACCTTAGTGTTTTAAATCAGATGAAAATTAAGTTTGATGATTATTGAAAAGATGGTTTTGTGTATAGTAAAGACATGCATGTATAGATCCTTGAACTTTGCACCACTATCTGTCTAAGAGTTTGTTGCCATATAAATGAAAATTGATAACGTTTCTCGACCTAAAGGACAATCCTATAATGAACCAACAAATTAGTGCATGTTAAGGAATGGTGAGACGAAATGTTAAAGGAGGAAACTTACTACGAGACCGTAGTCTAGTCTAGCTTTCTTGCCGTTCAATAGAAGATTACCCGTCATGATCACGTTTCTTGCGAGTCTACCTGTCGATAATTCACGAAGATGTTTTTTCAACAATTGTATACATTTTTATCTCAGAGAAAAGAAAAAACAAAAAGAACAGTATTAATAACTTTCTTTTTGTATTGGGATACGGAAAATGGATATATATATATATATTATGGCTAAAGAGATGAAAAATGGCAGCTCCAGAAATAAATTTTGCATTTATGAGGAGTTTTCTGCAGCTCCTTAGTCCTTGCATGCAACTAAAGCTACAAATTGATACAGATAAGCATCCTTTAAAAAAACCCAATATCATTGAGTATGATAAGTGAAACAGAGCAAAAAAGCTTATACAAGAGAATTTAACAGATTAGAGACGATTTATTATGGTGTTAATACCTTGGTAGATATTAATAATAATAATAAAAATAGAAATAAAAAATAAGAATAATACCACAAAATAATAGATTTTAAAATTTTTATTTCTAGCATTATAAATTTAAATTCTCAAAATAGCATAAATAATTATATATATAAATAATTATTTACTATAAATAAATTATATATAAACTTAAAACAATATATTTTAATTCATTTTTTTAATTTAAAGTTTAATTTTTTCTATTAAAACAAATTTTTTATGTATTTTAATCATAATATTATGTTATTGTTGGAAATATAAAATAATGATGCTATTTTTATAACAAAAAAATTGAAAAAAAATTATTTTAAAAAATTGTTCTAATAAGAATAATAATAAAGTAGGGAATTCCCATAAGAAAACTTTAAACTTGTCACCAAACTTTCGACTAAAACCTTGAACTATTTCAACTTCTGAATTAAGGTAGAATAAGAAACTAAAAGCTTGAATTTTTGGCGTTTTCGGGACATTGAATTAAGGTATAAGAAATTAAGATTGATAAATGTTATGCATGCAATTGAATCTTAATTAACAAGAACAAACCTGCAAGAGAGTCAAGAAGAGTAGACTTTCCGGATCCAGAAGGACCCATTATAGCCATGATCCGACCCGGTTCTGCATACCCGTTTAGCCTCTGTAGCAATCTTCGAGTCGGACCATCACTGAAATTGGGTATAACCACCGTCAAGTCTTCCCACGCCAAATACGCTCCACGGCTCATCTCCGCCTTTGACGGCAGTTGCCTCCGACCACTACTCGAGCCCTCTACTTCCATTGTGTTTTCTTCAATATTTGTTAGTGAATAATAATTAAGAAGGAACAAAAGAAACGAAAGATAAAGAAAAAACGAGTTTATAAGCTTTGCAATCACCAAACAACTAAATACATTTAATGGGTGTCTTTAATATGGCAACACCTATAAGTGCGCATGCATGTATATAACATTGGCTATAGTATTTCTTTCAGTAGTAAATGCCTTTACCGAAGATAGGATTGATGGCAGCCGTATAGTCTATTCATTTATCTCTGTGCTTGTAACTTGTGTTACCACTTGATTTTAAAATTTATTAGAATGCATGTGAATTTCACTAAAACACAAGCCGTTGACAAAAAATAAGATAAACTATAATTGTTCTAGTCGTATCTATTAGACATGAACAAATAATTCGAATCGAATGAACCGAAAAAATAAATTTTGATTGTTATTTGGTTATAAAAAAACTAACCAAATGAATATTATTTTTAAAAAATCATCCGAATCGAACTAAAAACTGAAATAATATTTTCGGTTATCTCGCTATTCGAAAATATTTTGGATATTTCTGATTTTTCGATTATTTTTAGTTATTTTTTGGTTATTTTTTAAATTTAATAATTGAACTGATCAAAATTGAGATATAATCGAATCGAAATATACAAATAATCGAATGAATCTTTATTCTCTCCAACTAAAAAATTAAAACAAAAAAATAATCGATCAAAATCGAATCGAATATTCGAACAGCAAGATCTAATATCGATCCTAGCTATTGTTATACAAGTAATTATCATTTACATTTTCAGTTTAGATTTGTGTGCAACTTATGTAAGTAAAAATCGATGTTCGTCAGAAAGAAACTCTATAATCCTCATGGTAAAAAGAAAAAGAACTCTGCATTCTGAAATTATTAAATTAGTAAATTGAGTTGATTAGCCACTAGCTAAAGCAAGTCTATGAAATATTTCATGTTTTCAAACTCGGAAACGATGTGGACTTGCAAACGAAAGTAACTAAGGAATGATTCATTTAAATTGAGAAATGAGCAACTTTGATTTTGGGACAGATATGGAGTTTGAAAGTTTAGAAATGAAAAATTAAATCCTAAATTGCTCTTAGTTACTTCTCCCTGAGAAAGCATACGAGATTTACGTAGAACATAACATATTACATTCCAAACGTGAAAAATAAAAAAACAGAGTCACGGGTTTTAATGAAAAGGGAAATAATTAAATGCGATGGGCACTCATACATATGCTTATCTCATAGACACATGATCATCCATGCACCCAGTTTCTTTTTACAAAAATTAATCCTAAATATATTATATTGATTTGAATGATGTAATAATACTGTCAACAGATATTCAACCATTTTATAAAACAATATAACAATGCTACTTATTTAGTCTGTTAATGTAAGAACATATAATGTAAAGCTATATATATGTGAGGCTATATGTTATTAGTGAGAAAGAATAGATATTGGTAATAAGTTGCAGAACCTCAAGTTTCTTCTTCCTGTACGATCCAACAGTCAGACCCAATCCAGACTGATCCATCCGTGGAAGAAGGTCACCACACCATTCTCTGTGATGCTTCAAACTTCTCATATCCTATCAAAGCATAAAGACTTCTTATATCTATTACCAAAATGCTCATATACATATAGTCCTCGCTTAGATTAAGGATTGAAGAGTTATAACGTTAACGTTTCTCTATGATAAAATCTATATATCCTCGATAATTGAAAGCCAATCGTTGCTTCCTATTCTATTCTTTTACGTAAAACATCTTTTATTTTGCAAAGGTGTTTATGGTACAATGATATTCATAAATCATAAATTCACATTAGAACTGAAACATATATACATATATATATATATAATCGAATTTACTTTTTATAATGAGTAAGCATGGTATTTGGATATTTCGTTCGGTTTCGATCGATTATTTTTGGTTTTGTTTTTTCGGTTAGTAAATTTAAATATGCATTCAGTTTTGGTTTTGGTTATATTTAAATTTTGATCGGTGCGCTTATTAAATTTAAAAACTAAAAATAATCGAAAAATAATTTGTTTAACCAAAAATAAATGAAATAACCAAAAATAACTGAAAAATAATCAAAAATAAACAAAATATCTAAAATATTTAAGGATATTATTTTAGTTTTCGGTTTATTTTCGTAATAATCTAACCATAATTTTCAAAATAATATATTAGACCTGGGTTTTTGGCTTAAACCGAAAAACTCAAACCGGCCGAACCGATAATTTTGGTTTTTGGTTTTATTGTATATATATTAAGTAAACCAATCGGCTAAATAATTAATTTCATTCGGTTTACAGTTCGTATCGGTTCGAAAATAGAAAACCGATCGGTTTTTATAAATCAAAAATCGTATTTCTATATAAATGAAAACCAAATTTTCTTTTCATTCTCTCTCAATTTTTTTCACTGATTTTCTCTCTGCGGCAGAATAAGCGCTTCTCCCTGCGAACGATTTTCTCCCTATGGTAAAACAACTTTATTCCTTCGGTTTCTTCTCTTCTTCTTCTCTTTTAGTTCTTCTCTTCTCTTTCTTCTTTTGTTTTGTTTCTTCGACATTTAATTTATTCTTTGTTTTGCGCATTTGCAAACTCTATTTTCTGAAATACATTTTCGGTTTTCTTTTCATCTTTTTTGTCCCCGTTACATATCTATTTTCCCAAATCTACTACTTTTTTTTGCAAACCCTAATTTTTGAGTTCGGCCGTTATTTTTCCTTTTTGTCTTCTGTTTGAACATTGATGTGCGTTAATGTAGATTTGCGATCTGAAACAAGAATTTTGTGTAGAAATATGAAACCATAAAGAAGAAGGAAGATTAGTGATTTTGTATTTTTGTGACGGTCAACTTTTGACAATTGACACTATGACCAAATTGATTCGAATTGTGTCCAAAAACCGAATGATCCAAATTAAACCAAAAAAATTGAATCGAAATTAAGCAAAATTAACCGAAAAACCCGAATACCAAATAATTAACCGATTAAATTTAGATTTAAATGATTAAAACCGAAATTAAATTATAATTCAGTTTAATTCAGAACGATTTATTCTAAAAACCAAACCGATTAAACCGATAAAAATCTGAACCGAACCGATTTTTTATATAATTTTTTGGTCAATTTTCTTACAAACCGAAATAACCGAAAATCGAATAAACCGAACCGTTTGACCCAAAAAACCGAAAACCCAGACCTAAATATATGGTTCTCTAAATAATGTTTGAATTTTTTTAATTAATGAAAAAACAAATATGACAAGACTCTGAAAGCTGGAGAAAAAAAAACGTAAGGAATCACGAAACACATTGGTTATCTTCTTTGGAAATGTTATGGGCTTTATTTAGGCCTTTTCTGGGCCTGTAGCATTTCTATCTTTCATTTTAGCTTTACATGGACACAACAGCAAAGACCATAGAAGTAAACTTGCCCAAAAGAACAAAGTAAGCATTAAAAATTGAAACATGATTTGTTTTCTCCTCTTTTCGGGCATCCATGATGTTGACACCTACTCATACACCTAGGATACTCAAACTTAATGCCCATATTTAATTTTAAAATATATTAGATACTGCTCACCGATTGTCATCATTGTTCTCTTCATTTCTGGCAATTTTCAAATCTTATTATGTTTTTTTATAAAATAGCTAAAACTTCAGGAAGAAAATATTACAATTGTTAATAATTCTTGTTTTCCAGGAAGAGCATTTAGTTTCATTTTTTGAAATTATAGTGTGATGCATGGTTTGGTTCTGGCGAATAATATACGAACTCTGGTCAAACTGACTAAATAAAACCATTGAGAACCTCACGTGTCCCCATAAAAGCAATCTTACGTTACTTCTCCTCTGCCATAGTTTTTAACGGTAAAGATCTGAAGAGAGTATTCTGAAGCCACGTGCACTCATTGTAGTGGAATATTTTCTCATTGGCAAAAATATTAATGTCACGCGCGGGTTTTAGTGAGTCAGGGCAAAAAGTAAGCGCGGTTAACGAAGCAGGCCGGTTTCAGATTTTTGCGGTAAAAAGAAGATAAGGGTTTGGTTTTGTTGTTTCAGATCAATTTTTTTTATTATTTCTAACAAATACTCCCTCCAATGATTTTTTCAAATTTTTACACAAATTATGAAAAAATAAAAAATAAAAAATAAAATAATAATTTTAAATAGTATTATTTTAATTTTATTTTAAAATTTTAATATATTAAAACTAAAAAATTATAAAAATACCACAAATTATTATGTGAAAATAACTATTTACGTTAAATAAAATTTAAATTACAACCCCAAAATCTAAACAAAATTTTAAAACCCTAAATTCTAAATTATAAAAAAATGCTAACTCTAAATAATAAACCATAAACCATGAATTGTAAAACTTATCTTAAACCTTAAATCATAAATTCTAACTATTAAACTCAAATCATGAATTCAAAACTCTAAATTTCAAACTCTAAACTTCAATTTATAAACCTTCAAACTCTAAACTTTAAATTCTAACCCTAAATCTTAAAATGTAAAATCTAAACCTTGAAATGTAATCCACAAATTCTAACCCCTATACCATAGCACAGACTATAAATCTAAAACCCTGATTTCTTTTACTTGGATATATACTACATTAACTAAATGGTAATAATTTAGGTAACATATAAGTATCTAAATTTTGATTCAATATTAGTAATTTGATAATTAGAATTAACAATAGATTTTAAATTTTGGATATGAGATTCAACAATGTTGGACGATTTTTGTTTTAAAATATCGATAAGCCAAGACATATATAATACTTAGAATAATATATGTCAAACCGACGCTTTCAATTTTTCACAGTCATGTTTTTTTGTTTCAGTATTCCATCTCAATAAATATCATTGTATATAGAAAAAAATCGCTTTTAAGTACAGAAATTGCAGTGTAATGTGCATTTATAAATAGTAATAGATGATAAACATCTCTCGCTAACATATACTATAACTGTAAAATTGATTAAATCTAAGATATTTGGATGATACTCATCTTGTCGGATTAAATTGTTTAAATAACATTATTTTTTATGAAAACATCAATTTTTTGAAAATATTACAAAATAGGAATTGATGATTAAAATTAATGGTAGATTTTAGTTTTCATATTTGAGATACAACTATTGTACATGATTTGTTAGATCAGCCAAAATATGATAATATAAACTGAACCAATTTGATTTTTTATAAGAGCAGTTTCAAAATAATTTATTCTAAAATTAGTATCATTAGTTTAAATTTTCAACAATAGTACAAATTTAAAATTAAAATACATTAAAATTTATTGTTAATAGAAAAAATAAACCATAAATTAGAAAAATTAATCCAAATATAGTGTTTTAACTTTATGTATAATTTATTTAAAATAAATAAATATTTCACATAATCAGTTATGTTATTTTTATAATTTAAATTTACGCTGCTAAATTTGAAACACAAATTTTTAAAAATATTGTTTTATAGTATTATTTTTGTGTAATAAAATCGTTGTATGTTAACTGAATTCTATTCGGGATTGACATTTATAACACCAAAATTACACATTTACTTTTTACTTTAAAATTTTCATTTTAATTATTTTTTTCTTCTAAAAATCGCTAATATATAAATATAAAGATAATTAAATCTACGATGTTTGAATAACACATCTATTTATCTTTTTATTGAACTAAATTGTTTAAATAACGTATAAATTTAAATTGAACTATAAATAATTTTCGCATAAAATTTAACTAAATTTTAAACGATTAACTCTTATGTAACAAAATCAATAACACTTGATTTTGTAAAACTTTTGAAGTAACTCTTAATTCAATTACAACATATTTTCATACAAATATACTACAGTTGACTACAACAAGAAATTAAACTCTATTAAATCATGCATCCAATGGGGAATAGCTGCTTAGACTGTTTAGTTGTTTTCCAGAAGAAGTTAATAAATCTTAATAACAAATTGTTTTTAGCATATAAGTAAAATACCACTCTGAGAGAGTCTCGACGAACTTCAAAAACCCTATACCCGACAACAAAACGGAACCCGAAAATAAAGAACACATTACGAAAGTAGTTTTCTTTTTTCTTTTTCATAAATACTCATTACAAGACAAAAAATCATACTCAAATCTCCAAAAAAACATACATTTAACGCATAAATAAACAACCAAGTAGTGCCCACTACTCTCTTCTCATAAAAAGAGCCTCTTCTCCTTCTCAATCTTCCTCACAGCGAGAAAGTAAAGAAATTTAATCTGGCCATGGATCCGGGAGATCCTACTTCCATACTTTTTACAAAGATCAGAACTTTAGAACCCGATTTTGCATCGAAAATCATTGGTTATTTGTTGTTACAAGACTTGGGTAAGAGAGATTTGATGCGTTTGGCTCTTGGACCGGACACTCTCTTGCAGTCCGTCTGTATCAAAGCTAAATCCGCTTTAGGTCTTTCCTCCTCCAATGGATCTTCTTCTACGTCGACGCCATTGAACCCTATTTCCAGACCTATTAACATCCACCGTCATTCTTTGTCTCAGTCTTCTCCGAGAATGACAGGGAATGGGTTTATGGAGTTTTCGAGGAACCCTTTGTCTCCTTCCGTGAACACTCCTGGTTCACTCGGGAGTAACCCTAACATGATTTCGAGCCCGTTTCAAGCAAGTTCGTCTCTTTTTGCTTCAGATGGTGGTGGTGGTGGTGGTGGTGAAGCCAGTGGAGGAAACGGCGATTTCCTCGATGAGCAGCAACTGGGAAACTACTTGTCTTTCCTCAATGAAACTTCTTCGAAGAACAACGACGAATCTGTGGATCCGTTCGGGTATTCGGTCGACAATGGCGATGCGCATTTGCACAGGAGGAGTTTCTCAGCCAGCGATGCTTGTTTTGGGTCAGAAGAACCCGGATTTGGCGGCGGCGGTTACAACAGATTTCCACACGGTGGTTTAGGTGATGATTTTGATTCCCCTGGTGGTTTTGGTTCGCCGGATTACGTTTGCAGACAGCAAGAGGAGATAGCGAGGATAAAACTGGCTCAGCGGCAGCGAATGGCCGCTGCTCAGTTCTTGGCGGCTAGTGGTTCTCCAATGTCGTATGATAAAGGCATCAATTTCCTCTTGCATTCGCGTAATGCGCATAGGTAATCATGAAATGGACCTCCTTTTTTGCTGTGGTTAGTAAAAACTTTGGATTTTACAAAACAAAGTGGAAAGGTTTTTTTTTTTTAATATTTGCACACTTAGATACCAATTATTGCTTATATCACAGTGGTTGTTGAGGTCTTCGTTGTATGATTTACTACTTTTGCTGTTCATTTTCAAGCCAATATTTGTTTCTTCCTTTTCCCCCCCTCTTTGGTTTAATTCAATTGCTCAAGTCAATCATATGCTTTTTTAAAAAACTTGAAATTCTGTCTTGGATGTTGTGGCTTGTTTCATAATTTCATTTGGTGATTGTTTTTGCAGATCAGGAGGAACTGCACAATTTGGTGAAGAGGGTTACTGGTATGGTAGTCCAGGGAGACATGAAAGGGAGGAGTTTATGGGGATGGGAGATAAATCTAACTCTGCTTCTAAACAGATTTACTTGACTTTTCCAGCGGACAGCTCCTTCACAGATGAAGATGTCTCCAATTACTTTGGGTATCTTTCATAAATTCAATTTGAATCAAAGCTGTTGCACCTTCATCAATACTTTGATGGATATCACCTAATGTTTGCGAGTCTCTGTTATTAAGATTAATCTTGTTACTTGTTTTGTTGTAGCAATTTTGGACCAGTTCAAGATGTGAGGATTCCATACCAGCAGAAACGGATGTTTGGATTTGTCACTTTTGTCCACTCTGAAACTGTGAGAATCATTTTGGCCAGAGGAAACCCTCATTTCATCTGCGACTCACGTGTACTCGTTAAACCGTACAAGGAAAAAGGAAGAATCCTTGAAAAGTATGTTGAAGAACCACCTCTCTTGCGTAATCTGTTTTTTTCTCTCTCTTTCTCACACTGTCCTCTTTTGTGTTTTCGCTTATGATACTTTTCATCAAAAATAGCAGGAGGCAGCAGCAACAACTGCTGCAGCAGATGGAGAGAGGGAACTTTTCTCCTGGTTCAAGTCCATCTGGAATGGATGCCAGGGATCTCTTTGATTGTCACCTTGGTAAGTTAAACTTCTTTCCTATGCTTGATTCACCATGTGGATATGATTTCTAGAGCTCAATTTCTTGTTTTTTTGTTGGCTATTTGTTCTAAACCAGTCTTGTTTCGTTTGCTACCAGCACCAAGGATGTTTTCTAACACACAGGAGATGATGAGGAGAAAAGCTGAGCAAGCTGACTTGCAGCAAGCGATAGAATTCCAAAGGAGAAGATTTCTGAATCTGCAGTTACCTGACATGGATAGTGAGTTTCACCATCAGCGTAGTCTTTCTATTGGCTCCCCTATTCATTTTCCCTCTCGTGTCAATCAAAGCATGCTGTTTCGATCAGACAATGCCAGTGAAGAAATCATAGAAGGTTATTTCTATCTCCTCCACACGGAACTTGGCTTTAAATAGCTTATATTCACCATTTTCCCTTTCTTGTGTTTCCTCTAAGCAGGTAATGGTGATTCACGACATTTTCAGTCTGAAGCAAACCAAGCTTTTCTGAGTGATACTGATCATAAGAGCCTAGAGCGTGGTTACAGTAACCATCTCAACAAAGGGTATAAATATTTCTCATAAGATTTAAGTCTTTTTAGCGTTCAGATTCTAACTGGTTACATGCATGCTTATTGTTCTTTTATTCTCATTGCCCAAGGCAAGAGGCAAGTCTGGAGAACGTTCTGCCTGATAGCTTCTTTGCTTCTCCATCAAAGACGGGTGAAACCCAACAGCCTGAGCCTGAGAAAGAGAACCGTGCAACTCTCTCTGTTACTGTTGAAAATAAGCCAGCCTCGACACTTCAATCAGCCTAGCTATTGGTATGTACAATTTCTTTGTATCACATCATTGCATAACAATCATTAACACCTCTGTGAATTCTCTCCCTGTAACTTTCCAAAGGTCGATAGAGGCAAAAGAAACAAGTGAATGCGCGGTATTCTAAGTCACACTGCAATTTGAAGCTCCTTTGAAATGTTAATCTGTTTTAACTGTTGACATGGTTTTAATATTTTTGGTTGCAGAAAGTAGAGACTGATAAAAGCAGGGAGTAGAAGAATTTTGTCTATATGTAGAAGCTAAACCCGGGTTTATAACATGGAACAGAAAGAAGCGTAGAGAGACCAGTTAGGATTTTACATATCTCGAAAAAGGTTGCAGAATGCCAATCTGCAATAGAATTACAACTAAGTACTAACCTCGACAGAGCATTGATAGGCAGAACAATACAGTGATTGAAACCTTAAAAGTTGTAAGTTTTTCGTCTGTTCAGCAATGATAGTTTACCTTTTTACCGGGTCACAAGCCCTGGTTCTGGACAAAGGTTGTTTCAGTCTTAGTTATCAGTATAGATGAATATCTTTTTCTGGGTTTTGTTTGTCTTGAGACTGTCTTGTTTATAGAGAGGTGATCAAAATCAAGCATAGTTTCATTCTCTGATACAACACTAGATTCTAATTTGCCAGGCCCATGGTCACAAGAAGAGAAAGTAAATAAATTTTTTTAGGGGCTCATACCTGATCAATTGATTTTATTCTTTGTTAAAAGCTGCTCAATTCGAACTTAAGCTATCTTTGATTCGTAATCACTTGCAACAATCTGACATAGGAATGCAACAAAAAACAGTCTTATTCTATGCTCTCTGCCTCCTTGAAGGGTATACCAAAAATCAAAGTTGACGCAGAGATGAAAGTGCTTGGCTTGTGTTTCTCGAGATTCGGTCATGTATTGGTTCCTGTCGATAGAGCTACGGCTCAATATGCTCTTTAAGCGCAATAAAATCTAAAATGTACAAATCACAACGCAGGTAATAAAGTGAAGAAGTTTGGATACACAGTGTCATACCTGTGTCGGAAGAATGTCAATTCTTGATCCAGTGATAGTTTCATACAAGAAAATGTACCTGCCATCGCACGGTTTCCATCAGTTCTTACAAAACCAAGACTACTTGCGAAAGCTAAAATAGTCCACTGAATTTCTAGTCCCACAGAACCTAAAGCATATACACATTCAATGTTCTTCCCATACAGAAAACACGTAGTACGGTAGTAGAGCAATCAAAATAATAGAGTTTACAGATCAATTTACATACCGCCAAGCTAATTCAGTTACGAGTTCTGCTGGAGCAGTGGGCAGGACCTGACAAATAGGAACAATCGGGACACTGATAACTTTAGCAGAGGTCATCTAATAAAGTAGGGGAAAACGGAATTTACATTGCAAAGATGCAAGCATACCTCATCCTTGTACGGATTACAATTCTCTTTGAACCACAATCTCAGGAATTCCTGTTTGGATAAGAAAAGAGAGAGAAGATGTGAACCAACAAAGTATTCCAAACCAATAAAACATGACTGAGAGCAAAAACAAATGAAATCACTAACCTTATCAACATTTTCAGGCTCAAGGCCTTTTTGGAAGCGGTCTTCATATGAACCCGCAAGCCAGTATCTACTGGAATCCGGAGTATGTATCTATGCACATTGTATGCAAGTGGATGATGATTCTAGTCAGTGATTTTGGCAGTTGTGCAGACGTGTGCTCAACCGTGCATTCACAGAGAGATAACATGGAAACAAGGAGAAAAGAAAACAAACCTCATCAATCAATAAGACTGAGCCATCACTACTTCTTCCAAACTCATATTTTGTGTCCACCAGAATCAGTCCATGCTCCTTGGCGACCCGCTGAAGCAAGCATAATATAAATAGAATTTATTAACCTTCCAAAAAGCGTGATATTTGCCTACTGAAGCAGGCAAAATATATCAAGAATCTGATTTCGTGTGATCTGCAATCATGAAATTCATACAACCGTTATAACTAACCTGCCCAAACTCAAATAAGTTCAAAGCCTTCATACTTGCTTCCTCGAATTCAGCTTGACTCATGAATCCATGTTCAACAATCTGCAAGAATCATTCGGCTGATAAGAATCACCACAGAATTAAACAGATTTAAGTAAAATTCTTTTCATCTTACAGCTTAGCAGATCTCTGAGATAACAAACTAATGACCAAAAATGTTAGTTTCATATTTGTGATTTCTACTTTTCTTCTCTGTAACAGTTATTAGACCTCATTTGGAGTGATGGGGACATCATGATCCTCGGCCTTAGTTGTTGGTGTAAGTATATTAGCTGGAAGCTTCTGGTTTTTCACTAATCCTGCAAAATTTGGTAATTAGTAATTAATGATCTTCTGACATGCACTTCATGAAGTCAACAAATGTAACTGTACCATCTGAAAGCACATTCCCACAGTAGTTTCGAACACCTTTCTTGTATACCGTCCATAAAGATGTGTCAGTACTTCCGGTCACATACCCTCTTACTACACATAACATTAAAAAACAGTTTAGAAAAAAGCAAATAGAGGCTGCATGGAGAAGCATATGACAAGGTACATTGTATTTAGATCCAAAACATACTTACCCACAAACTCTATCGGGAAAACCGAGCATTTCTTTGCAATAACAACATTTCTATCAGGAGATGAAATGATTGCATTTGGAGTTATATGCTGTGTGTTATTGAACCACCACAAACTTGTCTCGTTAAGAACCTGAAAATTAAGCAGCCAAAACATCTTATTTGTAGCAGTTTGACCTACAAACCTATGAAGAAAAATCTGCCTGCAACACTTCAAGCTATCCAACTTAAATTCACAGTGCAAATATGGAGAAAAACATACCTGGCCTTTGAAGGGAATTGAAGCAAGATTTCTGTCGAATGCACTCAACCGATCAGTTGTAATAAGAACCAGATAATCACCAGCATCATAAATATCTCTGACCTGCAAAAAACAATTTTGCTAGTGTGATAAGTTTCCTCAACTATCACTTGTTTGGTTTAACACAGACTTTAGCCATTGCAGACAATAATGGAGGACAAAGGGACACCACTAACCTTGCCCTTGATTCTAGATTTCAGACCAGGAACAGTCTCTAGAAGATTGGTATTGGAGAGACAGTTAGAAAGCGAGTCTCTGATTGTGCCAAGAACCTCTCCTTTACGATTACTTGTGACTAGATCGTCAAGAGACAACTGTCGCGGTCGTTGATCTTGGTGGTTTTGGGACTTGCCCTGGCAAGACATAACTAATAAACACGGTTTTGGGTATTTCTTGAACTCCGGTAATGTTCTAAGAAAGGAGACTGATGCAAAAGCTGGGATTTTTGCAGACCCTGTCCTAGCAACGCTCTGCGGTGTTCTCGAAGGATTTAGCGTTGACCTCACACACTGAGCCATTCTAGAAACAGACCCTAAACACCTGCACCAGAAGCAAAGCATACCTTGTTTGTTATGCGATGTTGAACCTGATTTCAGTAGCAG
This sequence comes from Pugionium dolabratum, assembly GCA_018901945.1. Classification (NCBI taxonomy): domain Eukaryota; kingdom Viridiplantae; phylum Streptophyta; class Magnoliopsida; order Brassicales; family Brassicaceae; genus Pugionium; species Pugionium dolabratum. Next base: position 420,261 of record JAEVFF010000081.1, on the reverse strand, counting down.
CTACAAAGGCGAAACGAGAAGATAAGAAGAGATGTAAAGGAAACCTGCGGTTCTAAATAGTTACCAGAGATATCTGCGCGAAACGAGTGACCATAACTAACACAAACTCATTAACAATGTGAGAAAGGAAGAAAATCAAAACCTTTCCCAAATTTAGCTTAAATCCTTCCGAAGAAGAACGTGACGTGACGGATTCGGTTCTGATAAACAGAGAGGGGACAAAGTTGGCGGCGAAAATAAGAGGGACAGTGAGCCAGAGTATGCGTTTAAAGCGTGTAATACTGTCACGGTCTCATACTCATTAAATCAAAATATTTTTTTCTTTCACAAATCAAATTGTTATTTAATAAAGGAAAATCATACATATAAGCAGAGAAAAAAAAACTCACCTTTGCCCTCTGTGTCCTCAGGGAGATCAAGACCACCTCTGCATCCTCCTAAATCCAAAGGTTTAACCTTTGTATTAAGTTTGTGGAACCCTAAGGCAGATGTTGATTTAGAGCAAGAGAGAGAAGCAGATAAATATGGCGAGGCCAACGGGGAAGCAGAGTTGTGGGCGGGTTGTGTTAGTTTCATGCCTCGCGCTTTTAGCCGCCGGACTTGTTGCCGACTTGTTTTGGGCTTCTTCTCATCGCTTCTCCTCCGCCGGAATGTCTCTTCCCTCCTCCATAACCACCGTCCCGCCTAAATCCAGTGTCAATGTTCGATGTTGTCTAATGTCTCTCATCTAATTAGATCTGAACTCAGCTATTACTTCTTGCGTCTGCTCATTTATGGCTAGTAAGGTGAAGAACTCTCTATTTTGTGCTTTTCAGAATAGTAAGAAGAAGAACGATAATGTTCGGGAAAGGAATCTTTCTGCAACGTTTCAAGATTTGGCTGCTCCAGAACTACAATGGGAGAAAATGGCAGCTGCACCTGTGCCTCGCCTAGATGGAGCTGCAATTCAGATTCGGAATTTTCTCTATGTCTTTGCTGGATATGGCACTATTGATTCTGTAAGCCTTTCTTATCCTTCTCTACTGGAGAAAACGTAATCCTTGAGTATTAGCATTTGGTGGTTTCTTACCAAGGAGGATTTGTGTTTTCTGTGTTTCGACATTCAGGTACATTCTCATGTTGATATATACAATTTCATAGATAATACATGGGGAGGAAGATTCGATATGCCAAAAGAGATGGCACATTCACATTTAGGGATGGTAACAGATGGGCGGTACATCTACATTGTAACCGGTCAATATGGTCCTCAATGTAGAGGGCCTACAGCTAAAACTTTTGTGCTCGACACTGATACAAATACGTGGAGTGACTTCATTTCTTTACCAGTTCCTAGGTAATTTTGAGACATGTATATGAGTACCCGCTTATGAGATTACTTTTAATGATTTTATGCCATTCAGGCATTCCTACAGATGATTTTCTGCTTGGAGAAATGGTGATTTAGAACATTCGGATAACATTTTGCTTCTCCAGATTGGTCGTTTCTGTCATGTTAAATTTTTAAGAGAAATTCATGGTAATGTTTATTTACATTCAGGTATGCTCCAGCTACTCAGCTATGGAGAGGTAGACTCCACGTAATGGGTGGAAGCAAGGAGAATCGCCATACACCAGCACTTGAACACTGGAGTATTGCTGTAAAAGATGGGAAAGCATTGGACAAAGAGTGGAGAAGTGAAATTCCAATACCTCGTGGAGGACCTCACAGGTTATTTTCAATATTCTATTCAATAGCTGTTGCTGCTAATCCTTATAGCTCCATACACTGTTTCTCCATTTTATTTGAGTTTGACTGTTCTTGTGACTGTAGAGCATGTGTAGTAGTGGATGACCGGCTTTTTGTTGTTGGTGGCCAAGAAGGTGATTTCATGGCTAAACCAGGATCTCCCATTTTCAAATGCTCTCGCCGTATGGAGGTATCTTATGGATTCTCCTTTTAAGTATATATCGTGACTCCATTGGTAAATTCCCGTGTTGCTACTTCATGAACGCCGTGTGTGTCTCCTTTGCGTTGGTGGTCCAGGTGGTATTCAGTGATGTCTACATGCTCGATGAGGAAATGAAGTGGAAAGTTATGCCATCGATACCAAAACCCGATTCCCATATCGAATTTGCTTGGAAAGTGGTTAACAACTCTATTGTAATTGTTGGTGGCACCACAGAGAAGCATCCTGAAACAAAGAAAATGGTTCTCGTTGGTGAAATCTTTCAGTTTAACCTGAATACAATGGTAAAAAAACCCGATGTCATGCATACCTAAACATCTTCAACCTGTTAATAAGTGTAAACAGTAGCTGAATTTTTGTTTTCTCTTCAGAAATGGTATGTGATTGGAAAGTTGCCATACCGTGTGAAGACAACGCTGGTTGGGTATTGGGACGGGCAGCTATACTTCACCTCGGGGCAACGAGACAAAGGTCCAGATGATCCCGCACCACGGAAGGTAATTGCAGAGATGTGGAGAACCAAACTGATACTAAATCCATGACCATGGATTCAGTATGAGAGAGGGGGAAACAATCCACCTCCCATTAGTAATGCAAAGTCTCAACATTCTTTTTATTGAGTTCGTATTCTTTGAGCCTAACTCAATGTCGCTACACAGATAATTGCTATATTTATCTTCTATGTTGATGGGGGAATTTGTATACTGTAAACTAAAAACAAGTTATGTAGAAAAGTTCAATTGCCAAACTATTAGTTGTTGTCGTATTTTACTGTGATTCACCAAATTGTGTTCACTTAGCCTGGGGAATAGGCAAGCAACTACAAATTCGCCCTAAAATTGTGACTTCTAAATTTGATTTTCAGTCATCAAATCTGTCACCGATTAAGACAGATCGTAGGTTTTTCTACTACTTCGTTTTCCAACTTTATCATTCTATTTTGGGGATTTTATTGGTGTATATTTGAGTTGTTTTTTAGTCGGATTCAATTTAGCACTCGGTTTATTGAATTTAATATAAATTTGAAAAAACGTGATTTTTTTTTGCTTTAGTGTGGTTTTTTTTATTTATCATTGTACTACAACGTACCGAACTAATAGTCAAACATTTTAATACAAAAATTTAATATTTCATACTTATAATAAGAACGTAAATGTGGTGCAAGCAGTATACCATTTATTTCTTGTGTTTCAATGTGGTTTAGATAGTATATATTTTAATTCGTATGGTAAGAAAATTAAAATTATGAGCACCGTTGAACAAACGTATATAAAATGAGAGTTAAAATTTTCAAAGTGTTGTAAATGAATTAATTCTAATAGCATTGGATTGGTAACATTAAAACTAATATTTTTAGATTTTGGAATCTTAAAAAGTTTGGTCAGATTGTCGATGACGTAAACCAACAAATTAGACTCTAAGTGTATGCGTTTTCAAAGATGGACGTATATACTTTGGTTGAATCATTGTGGGTAATTGGTTCTCGTATAAGGAGGAATCGCTTTGTTGGTTTACGCTAGCGACCGATGATATTCAATTGTAAAAACTATTATACTTTAGTCGCTGGTAAAGAATTGGATATCTTAGCTGATGATCTGTAAAAACTTAACCTATTAGCTATGTTCGTTTTAGATAATAAGAGAGTTAGATAAATGTTGTTTGTTTATCACATTAAACATGGTTGTGATGGTTTCCAAGTTACATGTGTTATACGTTCATTAAGATTCCAAACAAGATATGAGCTATTCCTATTGGTGTGACTGAGAACAATTTGTTCCTATTTGATTTTATGGCCCCTTGCTCGTTCTAAGAAAGTATGTTATTCATTCAGTATCTCTCAAACTATACAACTGAGTATATATCTATAAAATTTTACCGTGATTTCTTTTCTTTTTCTTTTTTATTTCTTCCTCTAAATATTAGTCTCCATCAAAGAAATTTCTGTTATCTCACCTGGTTCAAACCCATTTTTTAAACGTTTAAAAGAAAACTCAACACGTCGATGATTGAAGACACTAAACTTAAATCACAAAAAACCATGCCTTAGTTACATTGCGGGACCCACTTTCAAATATTTCAAACGCTGTCGTTTTCGGCCCATCCTTCCTCCGAATCCAGGGGCCACCGTCTAATCTGCAGCGTTGTTCCACGCGCAATATTGCGTTCAACGGATCGAATCATCCCAGCTGCAACTCCGGTTGCATCTTCCACTTTCTTTAGACTCGGCCACGTCATCTTTTTCCGCGAGTTCTTAACGCCGAACCAAAACGCTCCGGCTAAAATCACATTCGTCGTCTCCCTCGGTCTCTCCACAGCCAAAGCGAGAGACGCATACGAAATGACGGCGTGTCTCGAATCTCCATTTAGTCCTAATTTATCGCACCAATTTCCAAAAACGCGATCCGCAACGGCTTTCACTCTTTTTCCCCTCCCTCGGGCTCTATTCACAACACGCGTCTTCCTCGCCGTCGACGATAGCTCGGAGCTGGAGACACCATCCGGAGACGAGCAGCAATAGGATGCGGAAGACGAAAACGATCCATAACAACAGCTTATTCTGGGTGGCCAAGGCGAAAGAGGACCTGAGACGAAATCTCCGGTGAGGGATTTACAATTAGGGCAGATGATGCGACGGATATGGCGGGAAAAGAGGAAATTAGAGGCATGGAACTTTGCGTCGCAAGAGTGACAGAGGAAAGCAGAGTCAGCGGAGCAGTGGAGATCGGCTTGTGCACCACACAGCTCGCAGAAGTTCACCATCGTCGTCCCAATAGCGATTTAAGTCGATCTCGAGAGAGAGAAGAGAAAAAGAAAATCGATTTCGAATGATGATGATGATGATGTTGTGAAGAGAGATTTAAGGAGGGATGCTTATGATGGAAGAGGGAGAGAAAAACGGTGGAGCTTTATGGTTCATGGTTGATGATAGTGGCTATTATTTCCCTCTTTCACACTTCACACCAAAAAAGAAATGTCTTTCTGTTTCATGTCGTTTAGAAAATTACATCAGCCATTTTTTTTTTGAAAAATGTTAATAATATTGCTGCAAATTGGGAAATTATTAAATGAATGGTGTTTGGAGAATTGAAGAGATGACGTGTCGAGAGGTTTTGAGGCTGGTGAGATTCTGTGGTCATTTTTCTTCTTTTTTGGTGTGACGTGGAGATTTAGTCAACACTAAAGTCTGTTGAGATATATTTGGTCTTTGCAATTTGTGTTTTTTTTGTATGTTGCTTCCATTACATTTCTTCTGTATTATTTCAGTCTCTTTTTTGTACATTACTCCACTTTGTAGATCTTTGTTTTTTTCTGATCGGATACACATGTAGTTTGTTTTGTTATTTCATCTGATATAAAAACATGAAATAGTACTCTTTAATTTTATTTACTAAGGGTACAAAAACACTACGTATCTATCCTGAATTTTTTTTTGGATGGTTCCTTGAATAAATAATCAAATACCATAACTAAAAGGGTCTTTGAATAGCCAAATACTATAACTAAAAGGGTCTTTGAATAGCCAAGTCCAATACCCCTCATACGAATCATTATGTGGGTTCCAAGATTCACACTGTGACCTTTCGAGCAAGCGAGCTTACTTATTTGTTATCCGACCAAACCGCTTTTGACGTAATTTAATTGTTGGTTTGTCCGAAGATTTTCCTCATCATTCCAAAGAACGATCTTGAGTGGATGAGCTTACTCGTTCAAGGGAATGACCGTTGTGGCAGAGAAGAGGAGATAGAGATGCTTGAGCATCTCAATAAGGAAGAAGTGTTTTGCATCTTGTTTTGAGTGGTGTTAAATATATGGGCTTGCGTCCATATGATCCCCTCGGCAACGGACAGGTTTCGATAGGACAGTGGTCCATGTAGCTTCACGAAAGAATTAGCAGGCATGTTGCCGACGTATATGAATTTCTATCTATTTATAATTGTTTATTAATTTTACTTGTCATTAATTTTATTATATTTACCTGCTATATTTTATAATATTATTTTAATAGTCCATATATTTTTTGTGGCCATCATTTTTTAAAAAAGAAAAGAAACTGAAGCATGACCTTATTTATATTTGAATATACTAAAAAATGTATATTATTTAAATAAAAACAAACTAAATAAAAATTTGATTCCACCATTATATTTTTTTCGAATCATGCATTCGTTTGATACTATATAATTACGTAAATATGTATAACCCCTAACGTGCAATGATATATCTTTTGAAAAAACTAAGAATAAAATAAGAAAGTAGTAAAGAAAAAACACGAGCCGGCACGCAAATCCGCAGCGGGTTAACCCGATTAACTCCAAACCGCAATTGGTCAATTCGCAAAACCCTTTTACATCAACAAAAGAAATTGTTGTCTAGACCTGTCCCACAACATATTTTATTGTGCCAGAACCGTTTGTCGCCTCTGGCCATTTCATTCCTCTGCTTGTTCTCTAGAGACTTAGAGATTTTTTATGCCTCAAACCGGTTTTGGAGCTGTGGTTTATTTTTTCTCTTAAAAGGCTCCAAGCCCACATGATAAAAAAGCAAAAGACAGAAACGACACAAGTTTTGTTTTTCTGAGAAAAAAGAAACTACACAAGTTTTTCTGCTTTTTTTTTTCTTTTTTTCAAATGATGTTTAGATATTAAAAACGAATTAAATTTAGGATAATAGTCTAAAATAATAAAATTTTGTTTTTTAATTTAGGATTGCCTTTCATCATAAAGCGAGAACTTGTAATCCGGTGGCGGATAATCTGGCGAAGTCTTCTCTTCAATCTCCTGTACATTGGCAATTGTTTAATGTTTGTCCGTCTTTTATACGACACCATGTAAATGATGATATGTTAAAAAATAATTTAAATTAAAAAATACAAAACTAATATTAAAATAATTAGTTTTTTTTAACACAAAAATGCTATTTTAACCGATTATTTTTAATTTTTAAGCTCCAAAAATTTGGAAAACAAAACCCGCATAACTCGTCTAACATAATTCGAAATTTCAAGAGACAAAGCTCGATATTGGAGAAAAAAGGACTACAACACTATAAACAAAAGGATACATGAAATTGGAAAATATTTTTTTAAGAACAGAGACTAATCACACAAAAATAGAAAATACATCAAAAATAGAGTAATACCCTAAAATAGCATAATTTTAAATTTATCTTCCAAATTTAGTATAATAAAACTAAAATTCTCAAAATAACATAAATTATTATATAAAAATAATTATTTATCTTAAATAACATATATATAAAATTAAAACATAATGTTTGAGTTCACTTTTTCAATTTAAGATATAAATTTTTTTATTAAAAAATAAATTTTCAATTATTTTAGTATTAAATTTATACTATTTTTCAAAATTTTAAATAATTAGTACTATATTTAAAACAAAAATTTAAAATGATGTTATTTTAGTAAATTATCCTTAAAAATATCATCAGACCAAAAAATCAAATAAAATCAAAGAGGTTCCTTTTTCGCTCGTCTCCTCCGTTGTGCCCTTTTTGGTTTCGCAATTGTATAATCAAATCCTGTTTATCGTGAATTACCACTCTGCCTCCATTTTCGCCATCCTTTTCTAGCTTCTTCATCCTTTTGAATAACAACAGGTACCCGTTTTCACCTCAATGTTATAGCTTTTTTTTTATCTTTCTTGTCGAAGTCATATATATGTGTATGATATGAGAAGTGGGCTCTAGATTGTTGAATTTTGGCTATGTTTTAGGGTTTCATTTGAAATTTGCAATTGGTCTAGTCTGGTCCTTTTATGTCTAGGTTGAAAGCGTGAAAGAAGTATAATTTTTCAATCGGATCTGTTTGTTTCTATGTAGTTTGTTTCTATGTAGTTTGTTTCTAGCTTGCTAGTTAACACCAAGCCATTGTAAGGGTTTATGGTGGCTTTGGCTGTTGTTACCTGAGATTATGTCCACATTCGATTTTTGTCATCTACTGTTGATATAGAACCTCCCCTTGTATTTGTACGGCTGATACATTCTATATAAAAGCTTCAAGAGACCATTCTATTTTCTGGAAACTAAGAATCATACTTTACATCATAAGAGCGTGTCGTGTCACTGTACAATTGCTTGGTGTTCAACTAATAAAACCCAAAAACCTAAGGAAAGAGTTTGACTTACCCGTGACTGTTAATGAGTTTCTATGTGATTGTTTCTTGGAATTTCCCTTGGTTGTGATTTTTTTTCTTTTTATTCCAAGCTCATTTAGTGTTATTCATATTCGTCTTCTACCTACACTAGGCTCTAGGTTTTCAGTTTAGGAAAACTTCATTCAATTATGTTCTATTTCTTGAATACCTGTAACAAATTGATAAATACAGACCATGAATGGCCCCCATGGAAGCAATGGTGGAATGCACGTTGGCATAGATCAAGATCCAATGCATGTGCAATATGAACACCACAGCTTGCACCATATCAACAATGGAAACGGTATGATGGATGACCATGCTGATGATGATATGACTGAGGGAGTGGAGACTGACATTCCTTCTCGCCCTGGAAATTCATCTGATCATCGGGGCGAAGTTGTAGACCGTGGTAGTGAAAATGGAGATCAATTGACACTTTCTTTTCAGGGACAAGTTTATGTTTTTGACCATGTTTCCCCTGAAAAGGTGACTTTAATTTTCTAGTGATTCGGTTCTTTAGTGGTTTAATTATGATACTAAAATTCGTTGCCAGCAACATATGGTCAGCATATCCAGCTGGTTGGTGTTTTTCTACGTATTAAAGTGGTGCTCGATATTTTTTTACTGCAGGTTCAAGCTGTGCTTTTATTACTCGGTGGACGGGAAATGCCACATACACTCCCAACAACCCTAGGATCACCTCACCAGAACAATAGGGTACTGGTAATAGAATGTTTAATGCCATATGGAAAATCAGTATAGTCCGCGAGTTTGTTGCTGACTAATAAATGAATCAGGGTCTATCTGGTATTCCTCAAAGGCTTAGTGCCCCGCAGCGGTTAGCTTCTTTGATCAAATTTAGGGAGAAACGAAAAGGGAGGAATTTTGATAAGAAAATACGCTACACAGTTAGGAAGGAGGTAGCCTTGAGGTATGTTTATGTGTAAAAAAGCAACAGCTTGGTTTTTGTATATATATTTTTTTTTTGAGATTCGTTGTTCTGTAGTTAAGGTTTCGTTTTAAGCATGCAGAATGCAGCGAAAGAAAGGCCAGTTCACATCTGCCAAGTCAAGCAATGATGATTCTGCATCTACTGGATCGGATTGGGGGTCAGGCCAGGGCTGGGGTTTAGAAGGGAGTGAGACTCAAAAGCCTGAGGTTTTGTAAGTTGAAAAATACTTTAAACCTTTTCAACTATTATTATATTAACCTCAACCAAGGCTAGAACATCGGAATAGTTGATTTGGTTACGGCTTTGGGGGGTTCTTTTCACTTCCATAAACTTTTTATAGATTTGTCAACTCTGAAACTTATACTTATACCATCAATGCACCACTCATTTCATACCTGGGACTAATAAGTCTTATTTGCCAGATGATACATTACAATAATTGATACCGACTACTATGTTGTTTCTGAAATCTTTATAGATGGTGAAGCAATTTATACTTATAGATTAGTAAGCTTATCTCTAATCTTTTTCTTCTTCACACTATTTTGAACATGTTAAGATGTCGGCATTGTGGAACCAGTGAGAAGTCAACTCCAATGATGAGACGTGGACCTGAAGGGCCAAGAACACTTTGTAATGCCTGTGGGCTAATGTGGAAAAACAAGGTAAGCTTATAATAATTTCTTCGTTCAAATTGATCGTCTCTCCTTACTCTTTACTCGATCTCTATTAATCTTGACTCGTTGATCATTCTAATCTATCTGAATATAAAACCCAACAATAACATTCTATTTGACATAACAATATCAGGGGACTCTTAGAGACTTATCCAAAACCCCTCCTCCGGCCCAGCATGTGCCTGCAAATAAGAACGACGTGAGCAACATTGGTTTACGTCTCTTGTTGTTGCTTACAAAGGAAATCATAAATTTGTGTTTGATTTGCTCTTTCAGATGACATGCATTCATTTTTTTTCAATCTCTTTCTTGCAGGACTCAAATCTTGAGACTGATCAAATGATCGGCGGGTGTCATTAGCAACTCACAATGAGAACTAAGAAAACCATTGCAAGCAAGAAGAGATCTCAACATAAAACAATTGTTACTATTTCCTTTCATGATTATGGAGTCTGAGTTGGGTTTCGGGTTCTGTGGGACTCATTTATTTCCCTTATGTAGAAGCTCACTCATCAGAAGAGAAAAGAAAAATCCTTTGCTCAGTCTCTCTCTCTCAATCTGTGAGTTTGATAATTTTCATAAACTTTTTTTTTTCATGTAGAAACAGTAAACTTTGTCATCTTCCACATAATATCTACTATATATTAAAAGAGAAGCATTGAGAGTAAAAATTGTTTAGGTGTTATCAGCATCTTCATTCTCAACAATTTTACTAATTAATTTAATTTTAAATATAAATTATTTATTTTATTATCTAAATATTTTAATTAGATAACTTAATTATAGAATTTAATGAGTTTCCAAACACTATTTAATTTTCAAATATATGAAGATTAAAAAATTAGGAAATTTTGAGTTAGTAAATTACACATTTAATTACTCGCTAATTTTGAGTTAGTAAATTACACATTTAATTACTCGCTAATTTTTAAAATAGAAGATTATTTTTACATAAATGATTAATTATTATACACATATATAAAAAAGTAGATATGTAGAATTTTTATAGATATAGAAACTTCATTAACACTATTTAATTCTATTTTTATATTATATGTAATTTTACTTTTTAACTCAATAATTAAATTCAATATATTGTAGTAATAATTGTTTTATAGAAATCTATAAAGAAGAAGCATTGAGAGTGAAAATTGCTTAGGTGTCATCACCATATTCATTCTCAACAATTTTACTAATTAATTTAATTTTAAATATAAATTATTTATTTGATTATTTAAACATCTTAATTATGTAACTTAATTATAGAATTTAATGAGTTTCCAAACACTATTTAATTTTCAAATATATGAAGATTCAAAAATTAAGAAAGTTTGAATTAGTAAATTACATATTTAATTACTCGCCAATTTTAAAAATAGATTATTTTTTACATAAATAATTAATTATTGTACACATATATAAGGAAAGTAAATATGTCAACTTTTTATAGATATAGAAACTCCATTAATACTATTTAATTCTATTTTTATATTAATGCAACTTTATTTTTTAACTCAATAATTAAATTCAATATATTGTAGTAATAATTGTTTTATAGAAATATATATATATATATATATTGTGTAATAATATAGTCGGCATATCTAAATCACAAATCATATAGAAATTATATCACTCAATTTTTTTTGTTTTCAAACAATCAATATATTTACAAATAAATTTTTATATTATATATATTAAATTTGAATAACTAATAATTATTTTTTAGTATGACTACTCTATATATAAGTAGATTTTATAACATAATAAAATTAATTAAAACTACTAATTTTATTAATTTAATTTAAAACATGCTTCAAATATTTTACTAAAAATTTTATAAATGTATTTTTGATCAACGTATCGCAAAACAACTATAAAATAATGTAATATTATTTGAATAATATATAATACTAGTAATATCATTTTTTATAATATATAATATTTTAAATTAAAATATATTTATAATTTTTTCATTCAAATAATAAAAAAAAATTAAAATATTAATTTTAATCTGTGCATAACACATGTAATATTCTAGTATATATTAAAAAAGAAATATTGGATAAATTTGTTGAGGTGTTACTATATTCACTTTTACCATTTTTGTAATTAAATTAATAAAAAACTATTAATTACACATTCTAATGATCAAACAACTAATATTTTTTAATTTAAATTAATGAATTTAGTTTTGTTTCTGTTTTCAAAAACACTCAATATTTCCAAAAATTAGAATTATTAATAATTATTTTTAATATGACTATTTTACATATATATATATATATATATTCTATAATACAAAAAGTTTATTAAGATTGCTAATTTCATTAATTTAATTAAAACATGTTATAAACTCTTTTACTTAATATAATGTAATATATTTATACCAAACCAACAAATATGTCAAATTTTATTAAATTTCTATATTGTAATCAACAATTTGATACAAGTTTTAATAGGTTATATATACAAAATTTTAAAAAAATTACAGTATTTTCATATATAATAGATTTAATGTATTCATTTTTCTATTATTCTAAACGAATTTAGCGGCGTCAAATTAAATGGAGAATCATTGATGATTTTCTTACTAATATGTGAATGGTTTGAAATTTGTTTTGAATGGTTTGAATTTTTTTGGTGATGAAGTAAGCTATTTATACATTACTCTCTATATTATTTATAAATTTTTCTGAAAGTATAACAATTATTTATTGATATTTATTTGAAAAAAATTGAAGTATTTGTTTATCATCTACTAATAATTTTAAAATAGACTAAATTAATAGATTTTTATAAAAAAAATTTATAGTTATGGATAAAAAAATGATAATTTTTGTTTGTATTTCATTATAAATTTATTTAAATATAAAAATTTAAAATATTAAATTTTTCCTATGTATAAACCATGTACTATTGTAGTAGTTTATGAAAGCATAATAACTAAAATAGTTTATGTATGAAATGACCCACAACTATAAAATGTGTTTAATTTTGAAAAAATAAAATAAAAACTAATGAAATAACTAAGAAAATAATAACTAGCATTAAATCTTAACAAAATGTAAATATTTTTATATGGTATATGTATATATATAATTTTTAATAAATAATAGTACCAAAATATAGTCTAAATATAATATAATTTTTAAATTAAAATATGATCAAATTATAAATTTAAAAATGTAGTTCTAATAAAGTTTTATCTATAAAACATAAATAAAATTTATCTTATAAAATAAATACACTAATACATATGATATTTTAGAATATAATAGTTACATAAATTTAATATAGAAATAAGATATATAGCGAAAAATCATTAGTTAGAATAATACTACATTTTGTTAGAATAATACTAAATCTGAAATACTTTATAAGTACATAGGACAACAATAGATGAACGTACTCTCCCCGGTTAACGCATTACAATCGATTCGGTTCCGGTTTAGATTGCCGTTGGTGCGGATTTAACTGGTCGAAATTTAAGGTTAGGAGGTCTTCTCAAAAATGTCGTGCATGATTCTCTGAAACTACACCTGAGGTCCTGAGCAACAACAATGGTGAATTTAGTAGCGTCTGCAAACCGAGAAGCCCTGATTGCACAAAGCATCTGTGGAACTGTTTTGAAAGGAAATTGGAAAAATCTTCTGAAGCACAAAGTTGATTCGGGATTACTAACATCAGCGATAATCACCCAGGTATTCTCCGAGCTTTCCTTGTATTCTCGCTATGGCGGGCCTTCTCTTTCATGGCGATTCTTTAGCTGGACTGATTCATTTCCAACTTGCAAGCATAGCTTACAATCATCATGGAAAATGGTTTTGATTCTTACAAAACATAAGCATTTCAAAACCGCACACCACCTGCTCGATAAATTGTCTCAAAGAGAGCTTTTGTCATCTCCCTTGGTGTTGAGATCTTTGGTTGGAGGTGTTTCAGAGGATCCGGAAGTTCTCTCTCATGTTTTTAGCTGGCTGATGATATTTTATGCTAAATCCGGGATGATCAGTGACTCCATTGTTGTGTTTGAGCAGATTAGGAATTGTGGATTGAAGCCACATTTGCAGGCTTGTACTGTGCTACTTAATAGTCTGGTGAAAGAGAGATTAACTGATACAGTTTGGAAGATATTCAAGAAGATGGTTAAGTTAGGGGTTGTTGCTAACATTCATGTGTATAATGTATTGGTTCATGCTTGTTCTAAATCGGGCGATCCTGAGAAAGCCGAGAAGTTGTTGAGCGAGATGGAAGAAAAGGGTGTGTTTCCTGATCTTTTCACCTATAACACGTTGATTTCGGTGTACTGCAAAAAGGGTATGCATTACGAGGCTTTATCAGTGCAAGATAGGATGGAGAGAAGTGGGATTGCTCCTGATATCATCACATATAATTCACTCATATATGGGTTTTGTAGAGAAGGTAGAATGAGGGAAGCAACGAGGCTATTTCGAGATATCAAAGGAGTTGTTACTGCGAACCATGTTACCTATACTACTTTGATTGATGGATATTGTAGAATGAATGATATAGATGAAGCTTTGAGGTTACGGGAGGTAATGGAGGCAAGAGGGTTTTCTCCTGGAGTTGTGACTTACAACTCGATTCTACGTAAGCTATGTGTAGATGGAAGAATAAGAGAAGCTAACCGTCTTTTGACTGAGATGAGTGGAAAAAAGATAGAACCTGATAATATCACCTGCAATACTTTGATCAATGCATATTGTAAAATCGGAGACATGGTTTCTGCAGTGAAGGTAAAGAAGAAGATGATTGATTCAGGGCTAAAACTGGACATATATTCATACAAAGCCTTAGTTCACGGGTTTTGTAAAGTTCTGGAACTGGAAAATGCCAAAGAGGAACTGTTCTCTATGTTAGAGAAAGGCTTATCTCCAGGATATTCGACTTATTCTTGGCTCGTAGATGGATTCTACGACCAGAAAAAGCAAGACGAAATCATGAGACTCCCAGAGGAGTTTGAAAAGAGAGGTATTTGTCCTGATGTTGCTCTATACAGAGGATTGATAAGAAGGATTTGTAAATTAGAACAGGTGGAGTATGCCAAAACATTGTATGAATCAATGGAAAAGAAGGGTTTAATGGGAGATAGTGTTATAAACACAATCATGGCGTATGCATATTGGAGAAGAGGGAAGATCACTGAAGCTTCAGCTTTATTCGATAGAATGTATAATCGACGATTGATGGTAAACTTGAAACTGTATAAGTCTCTCAGTGCCTCATACGCTGGTGATAACCAAGTGTTGAGATTGTTTTGGAGTCATGTAGGTGATAGATGTCTTATATCGAAGAGTATTTTACGGGAAATGAACAGAAACCAGGTCTTGTAGATGTCTTGACACTTTTCTATGTTTTTACGTAATTTTAGGAATATACAACTCCATAATATATTTAAGAGATCTTACTCCAAGTTTCAAATGGAAAAGCATTATTTCAATAACATTTTAATAAAATAATATCATTTTAACGTGTTATTAACAAAATGTTATATTGATGTATTATCAATATAATTAATTTCAAATAAATATATAAATAAATAAATATATAAATAAGTTTAAATTAATAAAATAATTAAATATAGATTAATATCCTAAAATAACACCATTTTAAGTTTATTTTCTAAATTTAGTACACTAAAATTAAAATTCTAAAAATAGCACAAATTATTATGTGAAAATAATTATTTAGCTTATGTAAACTATATATAAAATTAAAACATAATGTTTGGGTTCATTTTTCGCAATTTAAAGTTTAAATTTTTTTCATTAGGAATAAGTTTTTAATTATTTTAGTATTAAATTTATATTATTTTTGGAAATTTAAATGACTAGTAGTATATTTAGAACAAAAGCTTGAAATAGTACTATTTTAGTCAATTGTCCTTAAATATATGTCATTGTTATTAATTTGGTTAAATATATGTCATCATATTTATCAAAATAACAAAAAAATACTATTAAATTTGTAAAACAATTATTTTTATTTTCTTGATTTACATATATAAACATTAATATTACAAATAATTTTAAATAAAAGTTAGAGGAAACTCACAAAAATAGCATTATTTTAATTTTTTTCTTCTAAATATAACATTATTAGGTTAAATTTTAAAAAAATAGCACTAATTTGATATTAAAATACTTTAAAACTTCATTTTAACAATAAAAAATTAAATCCTAAATTAGAAAAAAAAACTTAAATATAATATTTTAATTATATTTATAATTTATTTATGGTAAGTATGTATTTTCAAAAAATAATTTATGTTATTTTGAATTTTTAAATTTAAAATGATAAATTTAAAATACAAACTTAAAATTATAATATTTTAAAGTATAATTCTTTTAATTATATAAATATCTAATATATATTTACTAATAAATAATATTATATAATTTTTAAATATTTTTTTTGTAAATCTAATTTTTATATAAAAATCCAACAAACGAGTCAAACTTCGCACACAATTCTCATCTGAACTAATTACGGATTAGTCATAAATTAAGTCTAATTTCCACTGATCATTGATCAGGAACAACCGAACCATATTCCGACATTTTACTCAACACGTGTCAAGCGATTTACGAGAGCTATATATATATATAAAATTATGGAACGAAAGTCTAAAACTCATTTCAATTCCATAATCATTTTTTTAAACTTTATTATTACTAATTGAAAAATATTTTAAAATAACATATTTTAAATTTTTTTTCCAAATGTAGAACCGTAAATTTAAAATTCCAAAAATAATATAAATAATTATGTAAAAAATAATTATTTATTATAAATAAATTACGAAAATTCTTTAAAATAGTATATATTTAAGTTTCTTTTTCAAAAATAGCATCATTAGTTTAAATTTTCAATAATAACATAAATTTATGATTAAAATACATTAAAACTTCTATTTAATAGAAAAACTAAACCTAAATATAATGTTTTAACTTTATATATAATTTATTTATAGTAAATAAGTATTTTTAACATAATTATTTATTTTATTTTTGAAATTTTAATTTTAAAATTTTAGATTTAGAACAAAAATTTTAAAATATGCTATTTTAGGATATTACTCAATAAGTTATACATAAATTTAAAATATTATA
>JAEVFF010000081.1:364188-402636 GCA_018901945.1 Pugionium dolabratum | reverse complement strand
ATGATTGAAATAACCAACATGAAGTCTGAAGTGGACACAAAATATAAGTAACATGGTAATGAATTCTCACCTTCTCTTTTCAAATCATCATCTTCATCATCAAACGAAGTGCTACTTATTTCCTCGGCCTTTCTTTTATTCTTTGTCTTGTTCATTTTAGTGCTCTTCTTTCCTTTGACTTTCTCATTTAAAGTAGCTGTATCAAGAACAAAAGTTTCTAATCTAAATATCAGAATCTAACAATGGAGCAACTTGATCAGCCAAAAAATAAAAAGAATTTCACCTTCCAGCCTTGGTTGAGAATGTTTGCTTTTAAAAACATTGCCTTCTTGATCTTTTCTCTTCATTTTCTTACCAGAAACTGGAGAGCTACTTATTTCCTCAGTCATCCTTTTACTCTTCTCCATCTAAGTCAAATTTAATAGGGCCGTAAGCAAAAATAAAATGAGCCGTTTTATACTAAAAAAAAATTGGACAGTTAAAAGGATTCGAGCTGAAGAACTCAAGGAAGCAGTTTACTTTTATTTACCATTTATGCTAAGAGTATTTTTAAAATAAGGACTGATTTTTTTATATTAACATTGAGGGCCGCAAACACGGGTTTGCTTTACTTGGGCCCAGGCCCGGCCTTGGTGGTTACCATATGATCGCATTGAATTTCTTATAATAAAATTATAAACGACACAAGTGATTGACTGTGTTCGTTTATTTGTCATTGATGGATGAAATTGCAGTTAATATTATAGATACCTCAATATAAAGATATAGAAATTCGAGAATGAATGAAATTTTCGAATGTGAATGTTTTATATCTTGTGAAAAAGATATATAATTTTAGAGATTGTTAGGTTGGATCTTCTAATGAAATTCTATTTTAGTTCGGTACGAATACATTGATTTGTATTTTTCTAATAAAGTCTTGACATGTTAATTGAATATCAATTTATTTTTAACATTTGTTTAAGTCTTTATTTACAAATGCTAGCAAACGAGTCTTAAAAAATCTTCAAAAAATGAAAATATTCAATGTAAAGTATTAGTTAGATATCCTAATAGTATTACATGCATATCTAATATATTTATTTATTGCATAGATTGATTGATTGTTGAAAACCTATAATTTATAGTTAGTATAATATTTTTGGTAAAATGAAATAAAATCCACATATATAATATATATACATATATTCTACGGTTTTTTTATATAAACTATATCTTTATTGTTTTAAATATTTTTATTTAATTTTTAATGATTTGTTACAAAGTATATAATTTATTTGTTGAATAATTATGTTCTTTAAATTATCCATTTTTATTTAAGTTAATGCTATACTAAAATATTTTTAAAAACATGTCATTTTTAAGTGACATGTAAATATTTTTTACAAATTCAGTTTTACCTTAGTCGGATTACAAAAATAATTAAATATTGTGATTTCGTTTTTTGATTTGGTTAAGATAAAATTTTTATATGAATAATTGCTAATCGTTATTATATAAAATTTCTGTCATTTTTAAGATGAAATTATTTTTAAAATAATTTATAAATAACAAAATATTATTTTTTGATTATTTTTAATTTAAAATTTTAAAATTAATATAATAAATTAAAAAATTAAACTAATAATATTTACATTATTATTTGGCAAGTACATTTTAAAAAATAATATTTAATTTATATAATATTACTTCAATTGTCATTATAAAAAATAGAGTAATATTATAAAATAGCTCCATTTTAAGTTTATTTTCCAAATTTAGCAAAACAAAAATAAAATCTCAAAAATAACATAAATTATTATGTGAAAATAATTATTTAATTTACATAAATTATACATAAAATTAAAAGATAATGTTTGGGTTCATATTTTCCAATTTAGGGTTTAATTTTTTTTCATTAAGAAAAAGTTTTTAATTATTTTAGTATTAAATTTATACTATTTTTGAAAATTTAAATTATTAGTGTTATATTTAAAACAAAAACTTGAAATAATGCTATTTTAATCAATTGCCCTTATAAATAAATAATTTAAATAACAAATACCAAATATATAACAAAGTTAAAATAAGCAATTAGTATTATAAAATTTAATATTTCAAATTTAGATTTTTATTAATCTATTTGAATAATTTTTATATACAAATAAATTAATTAATTATATTAACACATCTAGCAATTTATCAATTTATATTCATATTTTACAAATTATATTCATGAATATTATTAAATATAATATTTAAAATTCAGATCTTTATTGATATACATAAAATAATACCTGAAAAACTAACATATCTAACAATTTAAAATTTTGATTTTGATTTTACTAACATTTGATAAAATAATTTAATATTCATTAAAAATTTGTAAATTACAAATTATTTGATTAACTTTACAAATAATATTATAATTAGCATATTAAAAAAAGATTCATTTTAAAAGTTGTTCTATTATGTAATAATAAAAACTCGGTGTAATTGATTAAACCAGATTAAATCCGTTCAACGTACCACCTCGGCCCGCGACACACATATCTGCTAAATTCTGAAAGAGTCCCCTCACGCACAACTCATCGAAGCTCCTCAAAACCCTAACCAATCTCTCCATCCTCGCCCACCTCTCCTTATCCCTCGGATTGCTACCTTGTTCTGGTAACTTTTGCTCTTCATAAGTTTTTAGCGAATCATTCGTCGGTAGAGATTTGTGTCCCTTGATGCATCTTTTTTATGATTTTCCGTTCTAGTTCCCTCTGTTTGCACTTGATTTCCAATTTTCAGTTTGAGAATCTAATACTAGTTCGATGCGTAGATCTATCGATCGATGTATTTTTTTCATTCGATGACCATCGATTTCTTCGTATGTGATGTTGATTATAACCGTTCTAGGTTGTTCTAAATTATCTGTGACTGGTATTTTTGATAGAAATATATGGTTTTTGGCATTAGATTAAGTGATTGTCTTAGAAGATGAGCTAGTTTTCCGATTTTTACTTGTTCATGCTTTTGGTGGTAACTAAATACTCAGTTTGTTTTTCTGATCAATGCAGGTTTCAGATTCAATCCACATTTCTGTGTTTGACATAAAGACACTTTGACTTTATTTCCACTGAAGATGTCAGGCTCCTTGAATATGACTCTTGATGAGATTGTTAGGAGTGGTAAGACTGCAAGGTCTGGAGGAAGAGAAAATTCTCGCCGTGGTGGTGGTGGTGGTCATGGTCGTGGACCAAATGGTTTTTTCGGTGGTGGTGGTCGTGGTCGTGGACCAAATGGTTTTCTCGGTGGTGGAAGAGGAACTGGACCTGCTCGAAGAGGTCCTCTTGCTGTGAATGCTCGCCAGTCATCTTTCACCATTAACAAGGCAAGCTCAAAATCTGGGATCTTCTGTGTGTGTGATTGCAAATCTGAGTGTATGTGGTAGCAAATGAAATGACAAAGCATATCAATATCATCATGTGGAAAATTAAATGACGAGAGGCTCTCTTAACGTTCTTATTATATGGAGAGGCAGGTTTTCTCGTACATCAGTACATGCGTAAAATCTTACCTCTGACGATATTTTGACATTCTTTAACATCTAGGAGGTGATACATGCTTCTCTGTAGTTCATGGAGATGATTACATTTAAAAAAGCCTCTTATCCCTTTGATTTCGGTGTACTTTGTGGTTAAAATTGTGAGGACGTTGACAGACATGCATAGATATGTGTACGAGTTCTGGGTTGCTTTTGCCACGTTGTCTTTAAGCTGAGGAGTTTCAGTAAGTTAAAGGTCAAATTTTGTTCATCATGTACAATTGGGTAGACATCTTGCAGTTTTTAGCGACACAATTGAAAAGGAAAGCCCAGTAACTGTTCGGGCAGTAAATACGGTTTGTAGTGACTTAGACTTACACCTACACAACCATTTGCATCGTGCTCGAAGTTATTGGTGAACCTCTTGCAACATCTGGAATTTCTTCAGCGTTTTGGATTTTTCTTTTATCATAGCCTCGGTACAAAGACTTCTTTTGGAACCAGAGCGGTGACCAATTTTCAGTCGTCAAAATTCATTGTTCCTCCATTTCATTTGGTTTCTCATTGGGTGGCTCTTTACTTGCTGGAGGTCTTTGCTGTGACTGGTTTTCCTACTTTCAGACAAATGGGTCGTTTCTCTTCATTGGAATACTTTTCATTGATCACTGTTTCAAAGATTGACAGACATGTTGTACTGAAATTATTGTGTTCTATTGAATAGCCTGTCCGTAGAATCAGGAGCTTGCCATGGCAAAACGATGTGTTTGAAGACGGTCTAAGAGCTGCTGGGGTTTCAGGAGTTGAAGTTGGAACCAAGCTCCATATTACAAATCTGGACCAGGGTGTGACAAATGAAGATATAAGGGTATAATCCGATTTCTACAGTCTGCTTTTGGTGATCTAAAGGGCGCACCACATTTAACTATATCTTTATGCGGTCTAGGAACTCTTCTCTGAGATTGGGGATCTACAGCGTTATGCAATTCATTTTGACAAAAATGGGTGTCCAAATGTAAGTTCTCAAATCTCTTCCTCCTCAGGATTGTGAAAAAGCTTCAACTATATTGATTTTCGTTGATATATTTTCCCTTTGTGCCATAAAACTATAGGGCACAGCTGAAGTGGTGTATCCAAGAAGGAGTGATGCGTTCCAAGCTCTGAAGAAATACAACAATGTGTTATTGGATGGAAGGCCAATGAGACTTGAGATTTTGGGTGGAAACAATTCCGATGCTTCTTTATCTACTCGTGTGAATGTGAATGTAACTGGACTTAATGGAAGGCTCAAGAGGACCGTTGTTATTCAGTATAAGTTTCTATCGTTTTTTATCCTTTACCCTAATTCCATTCACAAGAAATTAAATGAATAATAACTTTAGAGACTAACCCAAGAGGTACACAATCTTTCTTTGATCCTTGTAGGCAAGGAGGAAGAGGCAGAGGGAGAGGAGGAAGAGGTCCAGCTCCAGCAGCTTCACATATCAGTCGCCTTCCGATGTAAGTGTATAATATGTTCCTCTCTAATGGAGAACGAAATGAAACCAAACCGAGTTTCATATTAACCCGAATTGTAGTGAAATTCTTATACATTATTTAGTTGAACCAAACTGAAAAAAAAAAATCATCATTTACAGAAATGTACATTATAAACACTGAATTTATATAGTTACTGGTTTAATGTTAAATGTTTTTGTCGAAAGCCTATCCGAGCCAAACCGAAATAAAAGTCAGATTATTGTTTTTGAATTCTTTCCCAAACCAAAACTGAAAAACACGAATATGTCTACATTGTTGACTGTTGAATTTATCTTGTTTGTAGTCAAAACCGGCAGGGAGGGATGATGAGAGGAGGAAGTGGAATGTTTCGTGGTAGAGGACGTGGGGGTGGTGGTAGTGGCCGAGGTCGTGGTGGCCGTGGTCGTGGTGGGGGTGGAAGAGGGAATGGAAAGAAGCCTATTGAGAAATCGGCTGCTGAACTTGACAAGGATCTTGAGAGCTATCACGCAGATGCCATGAACACCTCTTAAAAGGAACCAGTATTGGTTCTTACAAACTAGTTTCAGTGTTTGGTTGAGAGATGTTATAAATAATATCATGTTCTTGTCTTTTGCATGCCTCTCTTCGTTTCTTAGTGATTTTGGTTTGTGTTGTAAATTAAATGAAAAAAAAAATCTCTAATCGTCTTAATTTGGATTTACTTCTGTCAACTACACAAACTTATGCGATTAAATCTATTTTCATCCGTATTTTTTGGGTCTTCCTTTAAATACATAAATTATATTTTTCTTTAATAAATTATATAAATTTCATAAATTCTTCTAATTGTAGAAATTATATTAATATTTATGCGTTAAATAGTTACTAAATCTAGTTCTAATTCGAAAATTTGGTTTTAATTTAGGTTTATTTTGAAATTAAAACCAGATTTTGGAAATAAAACAAGGTTTAATAACAATTTAACGTGTAAACTTTAACGAAATTTTCGTAATCAGAATAATTTAAGAAGTTTATGTAGTTTACGGAAGAAAACCACAATTTATGTAACTTATAAAAAACCCAAAAAATATGGATGGAAATATATTTATTCGTATAAATTCGTATATTTGTGGGAAGTAAACCGTCTTAATTTTGCTCTACACTTTCTTTTAAGCTGCTTAATTGGTAAACTTTTTAGAAAAAAAAAGAAGAAAGAATAAAATAACATCAAAAATGTACAAAACTGAGTAAAAACAAACCAAAAACCAATCACAATCAAACCATTACATCTCTATTAAGTTTCATGAAAAACATTCTCTTTAAGAACGAATTCCCCTGAATTGCCTCTATGGAAAAGCTTCTCCACTACTTCGTCCCAATTCTTCTTCTTCTTCGATTCAGACCCTTCTCCATTGTTGCATTCTTCTCCTTCTTCTTCTCCTTCAGTAGACACTGCATGCGGAATATTGAGACTCACAGCTCTCTCCAACGCATCTTTGTGCTCTTTCTCTAAAGTGTTTAACCTCTCCATTCTCTTCTCTTTTGGTGCCATTGTTACCACTTTCTCTGAACTTTTCTCTCTCAAAATCTGCAAACCACACATCACAAAACCCCACCTTCATTAACAAATTAAATCTATATCCCATATTTGGTAAAGAAATTGTCACCTGCAATGCCTTCTCGGCTTCTCTTTCTATCCATAGAATCGCATGATCCGATGTTGCATTCGATGATAATACTATATGTTCAAATCTCCCATCTACAGGAATCGCAGTTCTCACTTCAGGAGGAAACCTTCCACATCTAAAATTCAAACAACACAAATCAGAGAAGAAACTTCACTTATATAACAAAATGGCAGTAACTTTGCTATTACCTGCAGAATTTTCGTTCCACGATATGATAAATTCGACCAGGAGCATAAAGTCTTCGTGGATCTCTTAGTTTACGATCCTCTGGTATAAATGTATCTCTCAAACAAACTAAAAACAACAAGCAAGGCAAGCTGTCCAAACAACATATACAAATCGTTAAACTAAGCTATGAAATCAGTTCCAAACAAAGTGGAAGCATTCTACAAGTTTAATATATGAAAACTTACCAGAATACGGACTTGAAAATATCCTCTAATGGTGTTGCAGTTCTTGGTAGAAAATCATCCTACAATCCCACAAAAACTAAGCTTTTTTAAAGTTGCTCTATTTTATAATCCATAAAGTTTTACTCTTTTGTTTCATAAAGAGTGTAGTTTTTATATTTCCAAAGCAAAACTTTAAATAAAAATCAATTTTACCCATATTATTTAATTGTATTAATTAAAAAGAAATTTTTATTTAGTGATGCATAAATTGTTAAAAATAGAACTTTTTCAAGTTTTTGTTACAAATATAACATTAATCATTTAAATTACTAAATACTAAAATAATTAAAAATCTCTTCCTTAGTAAAAAACATTTAAACCGAAAAAGTTAACCCAAATATCATGTTTTAATTTTATATATTTTTTATTTAAAGTAAATAATTATTTTCAAATAATAATTTGTACTATTTTAGTAATTTTATTTTAAATAAGTTAAATTTAGAAAATAAACTTAAAAATGTGTTATTTTATGCTATTATTCTATTTTATATTTTCAAATAAAAACTTTAAATAAAAATTCAATTTTACCCATGTTATTAATTGTATTAAGTAAAAAGAAATTTTTATTTAGTGATGCATAAAACATATTTTTAATAGGTTTGAAAAATTGTTATGAAACTCGGAATTAGTAATTAGTAAATATATTTAGTCTCAAAAATGTGAGATGCCTTTCTTAACAATCAAACAATTTCTACAAAATCATTAGAATATTCTGACCAAACTCGAGAAAGAAAAAGGAAAATTTAATTATTTGATTCCATGTATAAGCACAAAGCATATTCTTAACTTAAGGAAGATGATTATGACATTGCTTGGTCAACA
This sequence comes from Pugionium dolabratum, assembly GCA_018901945.1. Lineage (NCBI taxonomy): Eukaryota > Viridiplantae > Streptophyta > Magnoliopsida > Brassicales > Brassicaceae > Pugionium > Pugionium dolabratum. Next base: position 394,687 of record JAEVFF010000081.1, on the reverse strand, counting down.
ATGGACCAATTACCACGAAAAAATTAATTTTCATATTATTAAATCCATAATCTGAAATCCATATTATTAAAAAGATAATGATATGTTATGAGAAAAAATGATATAATTAAAAAATTTATTTCTAAAAATAAATTAAATTATATATATTAAATTCGAAGTGAATTTATAAAAAAAAATTTATGGATAGTTATTACTTTTACATGTTTATTGAATTGTTTATATTTTAATTAAAATCCAATTATATAATTAGTAATTTAAAAAATTAATATTTAAAAATTAAATTAAATTTTATAAAAAATAGTCAAAAATATACAAAACTAATGCTATAAAAATGTATTATATATAAGTTCAAAAGTTTTAATATACAATTTTTACCAAAATATAGGTTATATATAATTTGATTTGAAAATAAAAACGTAAATATATTATAAATTGAAAAATGTAATTTTATTAAATATATAAAACATAAATAAAATTCATTTTATATAATAAATATATAATAAATATTTTAATCAAATGTAACAATAATCTAAATTTATAATATGTTATATTCAGTAAATTATCTAGTTTTCTTGATTTTAATCTAAAATTTTTTTTCAACTATCCCATTTAACATTGCAACTCCAATGTCTAAGCAAATTTTGTTCAGAACTAAAATCTCCAAGTTTAAATTAATATATTTTGAATCTTTTAAATAACATTAGCAATTTAGCATTAAGAGATAACTAAAAGAATAGGTTTAAAAGTTAACCTGCAAAATAACGGAGAAGATGACATCAGCGTACTTAACGGCGAGATTAAGTGACATACACCTCGCCGGAGCTAATGCGAAGCACCGGATCTTACTCTTTGGTACTCCACCGATCATCGCCGGAGTATTAATCACCAAAACTGTCATGAGAGCCGCAACTCCAGAGCCTAAAGAGTGACCAGCAAAAACCATATCGTACTCTTTCCCGTTCTCTTCCCAAACGCTACGAAGCGTCTCCGATTCTTGATTCAAAACCCAAGCCGCCGATTTCAATAGCCCGTGATGAACATATCCACCTCCGAGCATTTCCTTTCCGAGTTTATTATCCAAAAGGATCTTGTAATCACTCTCTTTCGCTAGATTTAAGCCACGAATTGCGAGGACGATTTCACGGTGGTTGTGATCGACGTAGATGATGTATGGTGGAGATCTGCCTTGGGTTTTCTCGTGGGTTACTCTTTTGATTACCCAATCTGGGTTTAGATCAAAGCTTCCTAATGAAGGAGAGATTTTAGGGTTTCGAAGATCTGGCTCGTAGACGGCGAGAATTACACGGCAGATTCGTGGGATTGGTTCGAATTCTTCTGCGGTTGCTGCCATCCACGTGGCACTATCATCGGATCCCACGTATGTGCAACGTTTCCATGCCCAACGACTGAAGCCGACGCACAACACGCATTCCAGTCCACAAGTTACAGACATTTTTGGGGGTTTTCTTCAGAGGAGAGGAAAGGTGAAATTTTTGACCTAAAGGAGAGATTTTTCTTTGCAGCTAAGAGATGAAATTAGAGAATTTGGGTTTTGTCGAGATTTTGAGAAGAGGAAAATCTATAATTTGGGATAAAGCTGAGTTGTTTTACAAGTGGAAATCCATGGAACTGAGATTTTCAATAAATACAGAAACAAGTTGTAAACAAGAGCAATTATAACAAAAAAAAGAGTTAAAGAAGAAGAAGAAGAACCAGCTAAGTAAAGACAGATAAGAGATTGATCATTTCTGGGTTTTTGACAGAGACAGGAAGCACAGAAAAGCAAGATTTGAAAGAACATGTCTTTCTCTTAAAAAGAAACACATTTATTACATTTTTAATTATGTTTTAGTTGTTACAAGAATTGTAATGGAAAATATTTGATTCTCACACAAACAAAGGAACGAATGTTGACTATTTTTTTTATTATATGAAGGGACGACACTATTTTATTATATAGACTATGATTGTCCATGGTTTTTCCACCTAAACTTCGGATCATTCTATTACACCACATAAACTAACAACGCACACCTTAATTTTACACGAACTATTGACATGTCTTCACAATTCCACAAATCGTTATCTTTTGAATAAATCGTGATCAATTGAAATTAACTATATTTACCATATAACCTGAAAACCGACCCATTGAGTAATTGCGGTTGACGAGTTTACTCCTTTTAACCAATTGAGTAAACATAATTGTGAAAATTTGGGTTATGTGAGTTATGTGGTAGACTCAATTAACTTCAATTGATCGTGATTTATCCAAAAAATAGCGATTTAGGGAATTGTGAAGACATGTCAATAGTTCATGTAAATTTAAGGTGTGCATTGTTAGTTCATGTAGTATAATAGAGAGGTCCAAAGTTCATGTGGAAAAACCATGAGCAGCCATAATTTGTATAGTAAAATAGTGTCGTCAAAGAATGACTAAAGATTCTTCTTAATATGTTTTGCTTCTGATTATCAATGTCTTTTCTAATTGTTAAAACAAAATTCTCCAATTTTTCTTGGAATCAGAGTTACCTTTCATAAGCTATCACCAAATTGGCTGAAATGGTGCAAACACTTCTTGGAAAATTACCACAATCATTAGGCCCATATACTTTCAAGGATTCTATTATGTTCAAAGCTTTTAAGCTTACTGATTTATATCGATTTAATTTATTATCTCTAATATATTATTTATGAAATATTTTCAAAAAAAATAATCTCATTCTAATTGTTATTAATATATCATGTTATTAGAATAATTATCACATGTTATTAAAATAACTTCATCATAATATGTTATTAATAGATCATGTTATTAGAATAATTATCACATGTTATTAAAATAATTTCATCCTAACACGTTATTAACAGAAATGTTATGATTATTTATAATCACCACCGTAAATTTCAAATAAATATAAATGAACTTAATTTACTTATTATCAGCGTGAATTTCAAATAAATATAAATAAACTTAATTTATTAAAATAATTACAAGAGTAATACTCTAAAATAGCACCTTTTAAAGTTTTTCTTCCAAACGTAGTATCATAAAGTTAAATTCTCAAAAATAGCACAAATATTTACGTAAAAATACTTATTTATTCTAAATAAATTATACATAAACTTAAAGTATTGTATTTGGGTTCATTATTTCCAATTTAGGGTTTCATGTTTTTCTATTAAAATATAGTTTTAATGTATTTTAATCTTAAATTTGTGCTATTATTAGAAATTTAAACTAATGATGTTATTTTTGGAACAAAAACTTAGAAAGGTGCTATTTTAGACATTTGCCCTAATTACAATACATGTCATATTATTAATTTGGTTAGAAAATCAATATATTTGATTAAACTAACTAAAAAATACTATTAAATTCTTAAAAAAAAAATATTTTTATTTTTTTAATTTACATATATAAAAATTAATTTTAAATAAAATTAAACCGATTAACCGGATTAAACCGATTTATGAGTTTGATGAACATATACCTTTTAACATAAATATGTATATTTAAATCGGTTTTTGATTTGTGGGGCGAGTAGAATTGGCTCATATCTCCTCCAAAACCTCGAATATTGACATCACCAGTAAGCTCTGAGGTATAACCGGATTAAACAAATTATTTATTAGATTCGTTTTGATCTATTACTCGTTTCAAATCGATCCAAAAGTTTTTGATAGTAGCAAATTTCAGGATTAAATTCACGGAATAAAGAATACTTGTCCAACAAGGCACTTAGGCACAGATAAATGTCCCAATGATAACATCAAGAACATATAATCAATTACACATGCATCCGGTTTAACAAGTAATTAAAAAGTGATTGGTTTACTGTTGATTTAAATACAAACTTCTTTTAATTAGTGTGGTTTAGGAGAAGGAGAAGGAGAAGAAGAAGAAGACAGAAGTGAAGAGAAAAGATGATTGGCCAGGATTTGATTAGCGGAATCGGACGGATGAAATGCGTCCCAGAAGACATAATCTTTACGGTTTTTACACATTTTGGAGTTTGGAAGACAAAGGCCTCCAACGCTTGTGTCCACGTTGCAACACGACGTGTTCGCCACCTTAAATCCTGCGTTTATTGTTAAATAGCGTTTGCGTTACCAATCAAAACGCCAAAATCAGGACTTCAACAAAACAAAAATAAGTAACTCAAAACTAAAACTAGATTGTATTAATTATCTGAGCAAAATGATTGAAAGGCAAGAACCGAATCATAAGTAACTCGAGTAAATAGGTATTAAATCAAACCGATAAAAAAATATTCAAATAAATTTTATATTTCTATATCCGAAAAAAACTAAACTGAAAGTTGAATGGTTATCGCAAATATAATTATATATTTAAGAATATTAATTTTTTATGATGGTTATAATTCAATTATTCAAAGTTATAGTTATAAATCCAAACCAAAATAACTGAAATATCTGAATTTTTATAGTTATATTAGTAAAAAAAAAATATAACTAAATTATATTTATATTTAACTAAAATTTTAATTTTGCATTGATATTTCAAATACCCAAACCGAGTAAAATTGAAATCAAACTAAACCAAAATTCTAAAATATTTAAATGGATGCTATATAACATTTAGTATCAAAATACACTAAACTTGAAAATAGCAATTTTTTTCCTATGCTCATTCAATTGAAATAATTATTTAATTGAAACAATTTTAATTTTTGGGTAACTTTCAGAAATATCAAAAAAAAACTATTACTAATTTTTTATCATCTAAATTTTTTAAAAAAAATATCACAAAACTAAAATTAAACTTTAAACTTTCTAAATTATATTTTAAATACTAAAAACCTAAAATCAAAACCCTAATTCCAAAAACAATTTAACCAAATATTTAACTATAAACCATTTATGGCATTTCTAAAACAAAAAGAACTTTTTAAATGGTATTTCAGAAGAAAAAAAATCCATTGTTGATATATTAGATCAGGTATGATCATTAAAATACTGAATTTTTGCGTTTGAACAATTTAAATACCAAATTTATTAATGACTCTTTTAAATAATGATTTGTAGTTGACTGACTGATTTATGTATGCGATTAGTCAACATTAATATTTAAAGTAATACCGTTAACACCAAAATTATTTCCAACGATGATGCGGCGTGTTGGTGTGTAGATTTAATTAGTTAAAATAAATAACATAGTTTTTTTGTCACTAAACCACAACGTACCGATCCAATAGCACAACATCTTTATATGAAAATTTAACACCTACATATACGAGGGAAAATAGAGTCGAACTTCATACTTTGTGATGAACATAGAAGTAGTACAACCATTAGATCACTTACTACTCTAATAAACAACATAGTTAATAGTATTACTTGTGGTATTAATGTTGATTAATCGCATATTTAAATCGGTTCAGTTAACTACAGATTGTTATTTAAATATTTCATTAAAAAATTCGTTATTTAAATGGTTTAAATGCAAAAATTTAATATTTTAATAATTATTTTCCAATTACATTCATGGTATTTTAATGGTATTTCTTTACTCATGTAAAAGAACTTATTTTTGATTCGAAAGAAAATCATTAGTTTAGTTACCGTAGCGATTTAGATTATTGATGAGATCGAGAACGGCGGGATAAGTGTCGGCGAAGACGAATTTAGCTCCGGGAAGGCGTCTGTTGAGATCTTTTAAAAGATTATTCGTTCTTCTGTTGAATTCCATTACCCATTCGTTCACACGTTTTAGGCACGTGCCTGTTTTTGACTTCACTCTCTGTGATGGTATACAGCCCAATGGGCCTAGCCCATGAAAAACTATCTTTCTCGCTCCTAATTTATATATTGTCTGCTTTCACCAACACCCAAACATTTCATATGTTTAATTAAGCCAAAAAAAAAAACAAAATAGTAGGTAAATTTCATTTTGACAATTTTGAAAAATGTTATCTTTGTATTTTGAATTTCACAAAAGAAAATAGATTGGAATACCGTAAGTTGATTGTGTAAGGTTGAGGTCAAGAGATCGACAAACTCATCATGTGTATATTGTTGCCCATCTGCCATAAATGGCTGCAAGAAATTGTTTACATAATCGTTGCTTCCTATTCAAAATCATAAATAAAAATATTAATAAAATAATATTTTAAAATAACACATTTTAAAATTTTTATTTTAAATCTATAATTTTAAAATTAAAATTTTAAAAAGTACAAATAAGTATATAAAAATATTTATTTACTATAAATAAATTATATATAAATTTAAAATATTATATTTGAGTTTATTTTTTAGTTTAAAGTTTAATTATTTTTTATATTAAAATGAATTTTTAATGTATTTTAATATTGAATGTGTGTTTTGATTAGAAATTTAAATTAATAATGCTATTTTAGAACAAAAATTTAAAATAGTGTTATTTTTGTCAATTGCTCATATTAATATGTTAGTAAAAAATAGTAAAAATAATACCGTAAAATAATATTTTTTTATTTTAAAAATAAAAATTTTAAAATATCAAAAAATTTTATATGAAATATTATTTTAGTTTAAATAAATTATAAATAAAGTTAAATTTTAGGTTTTATTTTTAATTTATGATTTAAATTATCTTCATTAGAAATTTATTTAAAGTATTTTAGTAACAAATTTGTAATATTTAAGAAAATTAAATCAGTTATGATATATAAAACATAAAAAATATTATTTTGGAAAATTTTCCAAATGGTAATGAAAGAAACTAAATAACCAAAATGGTATAATTATAACATTTATACCTAATCCAATGAAGTACATGGCATTGTTTACATGTTTGTTGGCAGCTTTATCTCCGATTTTTGCCCTAATAATTTCTTTGCTTCTCTTAAAACAATTTATTTGATCATCAAACGTCAACCTTTGAATCTGCTCAATCAAAAATAATAATATATTATCAAAAAATTAAAAATATTTAAATGATATAAATTAAAAATAAAAGAAACGAGTAAAATATTACAAAGTAAAGACCAGTTTCGTTGAGTATTCCAGATCCTCCAGATGCGTAATTGATACCATTAAGAAATACGTCGTCGTTTTGTGTTAAAGATAGATATGGTGGTGGTGATGGAATCCCAAGCTTCGTTGCTATATATATAACAAACATATTAATATTTTTTTATGTTATAGTAAGTATAAATAAAATAAATCGAAATTATAAAGAGTAATATTTTAAAATAATATTTTTTAAAATTTAGCATATTAAAAATAAAATTTTTAAAATATAACAAATTATTATGTAAAAATAACTATATATAAAATTAAAATATAACGTTTGGATTTAATTTTTCTAATTTAAGGTTTAATTTTTTTATAGGCCGTGATTTTTAATTATTTTAATATTAAATTTGTGTTATTTTTAGAAATTTAAATGATTAGTGATATATTTGGAATAAAAACTTAAAATAGTGTTATTTTAATCAATTGCTCAATTATAAATTTTGAGAGTGAAAAGAAACAATCTTTAAATCAAAACAAAACCACAATTTTATCAACAAATGAGCATTTTATTTAAATATTTATTTAAAATGTAATTAACGAGCACTTTTTAAAAATACTATATTTTAAATTATTTTCTAGAAAATCTATTTACAGCATAAACATAATATTAATTAAATAATTATTTCGTTCATTTTTAATCCAAAATCAGACCACCTATAAACTTAAGACAAAACTTAATAGTTTTAATTTGGACAAAAATAAAAAAAAAACAAACCAAAGATAATCAAGAATTAAAATAGTATATTTTAAATTTTTTATTACAAATTTAACATATTAAAATTAAAATTTTTAAATTACTATAAATTATTATAAAAAATAGTTATTTATTATAAATTACTACAAATTACATATAACGTTAAAACATTATATTTGTATTTTTCTGATTTATAGTTTCACTTTTCCATATTGTATAGATGTTTTAAAGTAATTTACTATGAAATTTGTATACACTAATAATATAACATTTAAAACAAAAATTTGAAAATAAATATTTATACATATGTAATGTATAAATGAATAGGTAGAGAGAGAGAGAGAAAGCACATATGATATCACCGATAGTTCGGCCGTTAGTGAATCTTCCGGTAGCTTGACCGCCGGAAAAATCAATTCCATACCATGGAAAGTCTGATCTTGCAAGCGAATATTGCAAATAATTGTTATTACCAACTTCAGTTAAAGAGTCACCAAATATATAGGTTACAAGCGACGTCGTGGAGGCTGGTTGTCCGGCCACGTAAGCGGCGATGACGGCGGCGATAGCCAGTCTTAGGATCATCATTTTATATATTTATAAATATCACTCTTTCTTGGGTTACTTAATTTGGACAGAATATGTGTGAACGAGTGATGAAAAATATATAGTGATGATGAATTTATGAGTTCTATATTTATTTGTTTATTCATGATTAAATATTGGTCATACCCATTACAGCAAGTTTTGTAAATATTAGGTGATTATTTTCTTAACTAAAGAAGAAGTTTCTTCATGTTTACATTCTTCTTTTTATTGTTTGAGAAAAATGAATTTTCTAGAGAAACATAATTGTTAGAAGTTAGAATATATGTCTACCATATTTTAAAGGATAATTCTCTAAAATAACAATTTTAAAATTTTTGTTTTAAAAATAACAGAAATTTAAGATTATAATACATTTAAACTTCATTTTAATAAAAAAAATTAAATCCTAAATTTGAAAAAATGAACCAGAATGTAATGTTTTAAATTTATGTATATATTTAGAGTAAATAAGTATTTTTATATAATTATATGTTATATTTTAAAAATTTAATTTTAAAATGTTAGATTTGAAACAAATTTTTTAAAATATGTTATTTTAATATATTACTCTATTTTGAATTGCTCTAAATATTTTGAAAACGATTTTTTTTTTGGAAAATCTACGCAATTACAATGCTAAAGTAGATGAATTCAAACTCAGTTTTGTTTAATATATTTTCATAAATATATGATTTTTTTTATTTTGATCGGATTTATTAAAATTACAATTATATATAATTATATATAATTTGGTTTTAATTTATTTTGGTCTAAAATAAATTAATTCTATGTTGGTGAAAATTTGATTATTTGGTTTGGGTTGAGATGTAGTTAAAAGTACATAAATCTAATATAGTTATATCTATTGAACACATAGTTAAAAATATACTTTTAGTAAATTTTGGTTTATATAGTTTGGTTTTTAATGTATTTTAAATTAATATAGTAAAATCAAATAGACACGATAGTTTCTTAAAGATTTATATTAAAAAATTCGTTTTTGTGTTACAATTTTTTTGGTTCATTCTAATGCACATGGATAAGTATTATTTATGATCCAAGCATGGATTTTAGAATGGTAAAATCTATTAAAAATTAAATGATGAGAATTATATGAAAAAATAAAAGTAATTTTTGATTACTTATCAAAGCATGCATGAGTTATTGCAAGTTATGATTTTGTTGTTAAGAAATGATAGTGAGATTAGTAGTTGAGCAAATGACGTCATACGAAGTCAAAATGTGGTTAGTGTTTGGTTTATGAGATGTCCAAAAAAATTTACAAGAGAAACTGTTTTTCAATTTTCAAATCTACTTCAGCCATATTAATATCTTTAAATTGAAAAAACAAAACACAAGTGGATCACGGGCCTTATGCTATTTTTAATAAAATTTAATTAATTTATTAAATATTTTAAAGTAATATCATTAAATATCAATTTTTAATTTTTTTTTTCAAATTTAACACCATAAAATTAAATTTTCAAAAATAATATAAATAATTATATAAATATATTTATTTATTTTAAATAAATTATATATAAAATTAAAACATTATATTTGAGTTCATTTTTTCTAATTTATGGTTTAATTTTTTTATTAAAATATATTTTTAATACATATTAATTTTAAATTTATGTTATTGTTGGAAATCTAAACTAAAAATTCTAATTTTACAACAAAAAATTAAAAAGATGATATTTTAGACAATTGTCCGTTTGATGTAAATAATTATTTCCACATAATAATTTATGATATTTTAGAAATTTTTTTTTTAATATGTTATATTTTAAAGATAAAATTAAAAATGTGATATTTTATGATATTTTTCTTTCAAATCCATTGATAACCAAATTTTTGTTAAATTTTTTCTAAGAAATAAAATTATTTAATAATTTATTTATTACTTTTTGTTAAATTTGGAAGATAAAATTAGAAATATAATATTTTAGGATATTATTATTTCAAATATATTGATAATCAAAGTTTGTTAAATATTTTTTTAACAAATAAAATTATTTAATATTTAATTATTATTTTCTGTTTTCATCAAATAATCAATAAAAAAATATTTTAAAATTTTGGAAAAAATTAGAAAGTTTTATCTTTGTTTGAAAATTACTTGAAAGATTTGTTTTGTTTAGATTTATTTTGTTTAAAAATAATTTATAAAAATTTATCCTCAAATCCCGTATATAAAAAATATTAAAATATAAAATACAAATATTTAAGGGCAAATATATAAAATATCATTTTTAAATTTTTTTTCCAAAAATATTATTATTAATTTAAATTTCCTATAATATCATAAATTTAAAATTAAAATACATTAAAATATATTTTAATAAAAAAATTAAATCGTAAATTGAAAAAATAAATTCAAATATAATATTTAAAATTATATATAATTTATTTAAAATAAATAATTATTTTTATATAACTATTTGTGTTATTTTAAAATTTAAGATTGCAAAATTAGATTTAAAAAAAATTTAAAATATATTATTTTACAATATTACTCAATATTTAATTAAAAGATCCGGTCAAACCTCTTGATTTTTTGGATAAAATGTTAAGACTTCTTGGTGTATTTACTTTTCATCTTATCATATAATCTTTTTTTCTTTGTCAACTTCAAGATTATCATATAACATTTTCTACAATCCTTAAAAATTATTTAAAATATTACACTTTTATGAACATAACTGTTGGATTTATTGAGTACATACTTCAATTTATTGGAACATGAGCTTATAAAACCAAAAAACCGGTTAAAATCCGGTTTAAATTCAGAGCTTGCTAGTAATATTGATATTCCGGATTTTGGAGGATTTTGGTGACGTGTCCTTAGGAACAACAACAGTGAGGAGACCATTCTCCACATGAGCTTTGATTTGATCGACTTTCACATTTTCCGGCAATTCAATTCGTCGGAGAAACTCACCTTTACCGACGACAGCATCTCTCTCCGCCACATGCCATATCAAATTCTCTTTCTCTTCTTTCTCTTCCTTCACTCTTTCTCCTCTTATCACCAAAACATTTCCTTCTTCAATTTGCACTTTAATGTCCTCTTTCTTGTACCCTTAACGGAATTTAATTTTTCAGTAATTGTCGATGAGTTTCGAATTAGTAAGATTCAGTGAGGTTTTGAGTTTTGTTTACCTGGAACGTTGATTTTGAAGATATGATTATTGGATGATTCCATCCAATCAATTAGAGAAGTTGTTCCTGACCATTCACTGAATCTCCGAAATGGATACCAGAATATTCCGTCTGCCATTTTCTCTTCTTTCTTCTGTAGCTAAGATCTTATTGTTTTAGATCAATGCGTGTGTATTTGAAGAGAGAGAGAGAGAGGATATGGGGTGAAAGTTCAATTTATACAGAGTCTAGACTGTTCTTCGTTATCTTCTTCGTCGTTTTCGAGTCCAGAACATTGGAGAAGATGAAGGGGGCGGTTTTACAATATGGTGCGGAGTATTCTATTTATGATGGATATCGGTTGATTGTAACCGTCGGATGTAAATTTATCGGATTTAAGATAGATATTGGGCTTCTCCATACTTACGGTTGTAATTTTTAATACAAAGATATTTTAAAATACGCTAATACTTTAAAATAATATAAATTTTTGTTCTAAATTTTACATTTTAAATTTTAAATTTCAAAACTGATACAAAATATTTTCTAAAAATATATATTTATCATAAATAATTTACAAATATAATTAAAATATTATATTTATATTTTTTTCCAATTTATATTTTAATTTTTCATGTTTAAAAATAAGTTTTAAAATATTTTAATATTAAATTAATGTTATTTTAAAAAATTTAAATTAATAATTTCTATCTAGCAGACTTCCCGCTAACCCAATTAGGAAGGAGATATGGTCTTTTCACAAATAATTGTATTTAACTTTAAGAGAAATCAATATAAATACTAAAGAACTAGATATATATCCACGTCATGGAGAAAAATATTCGTAAATTATATTTTATTATTAAATATAAATTAAATATTTATATAATTTTAATTTTATTTAAATTTACTTTTAATATTAATTTTGTACATATAAATTAAGAAAGAAAGAAACAATTATTTTTTATGAATTTAATGGTATTTTTTGGTTAGTTTAATAAAATATATTAATATTCTAAACAAATTAATAACAATGTCATATATTGTAATTATTCGAATAAGTTAATCCTATTTATATATTTATTTAAAATTTACTGATGAAATATAAACATTATATTTTTGTTAATAACATGTGAAAGTAAAGTTATTTTCTTAAATTTTTTCTCAAATAATATATCAGTGATTAGGTAATACTTTAAATCTATTTATATTTATTTGAAATCATTTATAAATTAATGTATTAAAAATTTAAAAAAAAATAAAAATTATTGTTTTTAAAAATGTAATACTATTTATTGGTTAGTTGAATAAAATATATTGATTCTCTAACCAAATTAATATCAATAACATGTATTGTAATTATTCTAGTAAATTAAACTTTTTTATATATTTAATTTGAAACTCATTGTGGTGTTGACACATCAGCATGTTATTTTTATTATTAATATGTCATGGTAAAATTAATTTATTAAAAAATTTCTCAAATAATATATTAGAAATATTCATTCTCATATATTTGATCAAATCACTTACTGAAGTTTGTCGCATTCTCACCAGGTCTCGGACATATAAAGGTAGGTTGGAATGCCATTGGGCCTATTCTGGTTGAGTCCGGCCCAATATTTATAAGAGGGCATAAGTCGAGAGTTTTCTTAATCAGAGAACAAATTGAGATGGAAAGGTTCGTTGTAAAGGGAGATTTTGGTCTCTCCAAATATAAAATGCTAATGCAACTAGAAATAAAAGGATTAAACTCAACTTTAGAAGAAGAAAGTCCCATCTCTCTGCTGACTCAAATAAAGAATGAGGACTCGCCTAAGGAAAAAGAATCTATTCCAGCAGACGTGCAAAAGAAGGAAAAGGATTAGCGAGCAAAGCACATGATATGCTCATGTCTAAGCAATCTCTTCTTACGGACGGTAATCAAACAAACTACTGCTTTAGGAGTTTGGAAAGCTTTAAAAAGGGATTACCAAGACAAAACTCTACCAAACCGAATCTATATGAACAAAAGATTTGCAAGCGTCAAAATGGACGAAGTCAAAAGCATAGAGGAGAATCTGGACGTGTTATTAAAGTTGGTAGATGATTTGGAAAGTCTGAATATTCATGTATCTGATGAGGATCAAGCGATCCAAGTTTTGTCCAGCTTACAGTTCAACCCTCTGGTTCACATCCTAAAGTATGGGAATGGAAAACAAACCCTCACCATGAAGTAAGTTACTACTGCTACATATGCCAAAGAAGTAGAGCTCAAGGAGATTGGCGTTCTGCATATGTTAAAGAAGTAGAGTTCGAGAAGATTGGCGTTCTGCATATGTTAAAGAAGTAGAGCTCAAGAATATTGGCGTTCTGCATATTCTAAAGAAGTAGAGCTCAAGGAGATTGGTGTTCTGGGGAAGTATAGAATCAATTTAGAGGGTCTAGCATTCTGGGGAAGTGTAGAACCAATTCAGAGGGTCTAGCATAGGTCGAGCAGAAAAGAAGACCAACTATCATTAATTTTTAAAATAGTACATTTTTAAATAACATATTTTTAAATTTTTTTTTCCAAAAATAATATCACTAATTTAAACTTTTAATAATAATACAAATTTAAAAATAAAATAAATTAAAACTTTATTTAAAAAAAAACTCTAAATTAAAAAACAATAAAAGGACTTCTCCTCCTAGCGGACCAACATCTCACTCTTTTCTAGATTGCTCGCGGCTAAAATTTTAATTGAGACGAATGCTTTATAAAGCCTTTTGTAAAGATCCCGCCTAGTGATATGCGGGACAAACATCGTTTTAAGTTGTCCAAGTTGCCAAGAAATATTTCCCATGCACGAGTAAGAAACCGATGAATTCCACAGGTTACCCTTGTTTTGTATCTGAATTCTTTCGAATTTCTCGTATCGTGGATTAACATCTCGAGATTTTTTGATGGATATAAAAACATTACCATCAAAGAACCTACTCGTCGTAAGCCCTTCTAGTTTATCTGCATCAGCTAATATCGAATCTTAAGTTTTACCCTGCCTGTTGCGGGCTATCATTCGTATCTTAGGGCAGTTCACAATTACTTGCATCAACAGAAAAGTCATCAGTCCCTTATTCTTGAACAACCTATGATGATTCCTTTATCGAAAAATCTCACCCGAAGGGAAGGGATAGTCTCAACAATAGAGTCTGATTCAAGAAAGAGAGAAAGAAATGGATATACGTAGTTAATAAATTAATATTTTAAGTTTATTTATAATAAATACGTTGTTTTTACATAATAATTGGTGTTATTTTTGAAATTTTAATTTTAAAATATTAAATTTAGAACAAAAGGGTAAAAATGCTATTTTAGGGTGTATTATTCTTACAAATATGGGCAATTCTTTAAAATAGCACATTTTAAAATTTTTATTCCAAAATTAGTATCATTAGTTTGAATTTCTACTAATAGCAAAAAATTAATATTAAAGTACATTAAAATCTATTGTTAATGGAAAAAATTTAAACCTCATATTGGAAAAAAAAAACCCAAATATAATTTTTTAAATTTATTTATAATTTATTTAGAGAAAATATATATTTTCAAATAATTATTTGTACTATTTTTAAAATTTTAATTTTAGTACGTTAAATTTGGAATAAAAATTTTAAAAGGTGATATTTTAAAATGTTAATCTAAAAATATTAACCATCATTAAATAGGAATATGAGGATTAATTTATTAAAATTGAAAATAAAATACATGAGTAGTTAAATAATAGACTTAGATTAGGTAAAGCTAAATATTAAAAAATGTGATAAAATTAAAACTAAAATCCAATAATTAAAAGATAAAAATCTCATTCAACGGTTCGTATAGGGATGTTAAAATGGGTATACCCACCCCATATAAAACGCACCCCATTTAAACCCCAAACCCTATAAAACCCATTTATTATAAAAATCTAATAGGGTTACCCATTTAAACCTATTTATAATTACACTAACTCATTTAAACCCATTCATACTCATTTAACCTATTTAATCCATTTTAGATTATATTATTTTTTCTCCTTGTTTATATTTATTTATAACCATTATATTCTTAATAAAACAATATTATAATTTTTATTTTAAAATAGATAATAACTTTATTTATTTGTTAAAAATATAATTTTTTATAAATATATCAAAATATTTTTAATAAAATAAAATATTAATTTTTTGTCATATGTCTCATAGGAAAAATTTGAGTTTTCTAATATTTTTAAATGTTATAATGGGTAAAGTTACTTCATTTAGAATTCATCATGTTTAAATTTATTTTCTATCAAGAAATTATTCTACATTTTTTTCAAAAATTAAGTATTTTTCATCCAAAACGTGATTATATATTTTTCCGTCAAAAACGTAATTCCATATTTTTCCACCAAAAACGTAATTCAAAATTTTTCTGCTAAAAACATGATTCCATATTTTTCTAAAAACGTGATTTCGTATTTTTCCGTTAATTTCATATTTCCTGCCAAAAATGTAATTTTCCATTTTCTTGTCGAAAACGTGATTTCGCTTTTTTTGGTAAAACATAATTCATTATTTTTGTAGAAAAATATAATTTTGCATTTTTCTGCCAAAACACAATTCCGCATTTTCACGTTAAAAATATAATTTTATATTTTTACTAAAACATGATTTTTATTCTTTATTTTGTACAAAAATTTATTGATTAATTATTATAAAATACTTTTTGAATCATTGTTGATTAAACAAAAATAAAATATAAATGAGTTTAATTGGGTACCCATTTTTTAAATCAAAAATCCTTTTAATAAATGAGTTTAAGTGAATATCTATTTAAACCCATTAATCTCAATTCTAATAAATGGATCTAAATGAGTTTTTAAATTTTGTAAGTAACCACTAAAAACTCATTAATGATAAATTCATTTTAACATCACTAGTTTCGTATCATCATTTTGAATCCTATTTTATTTTTCATGAGGGATCTAATTTTATTTTCCACCTTTCTGTATTTTCCTAAGATACAAACCTATATATTCAAATGTGATACAAACCTAGACATCAATATTTTATATTTTAATTATATTATTTATTTTATTAGTTATTTTATTTAATTGGAATTATCGTTTAGGGTTATTAATAATTTTTATTATTTTATGATTTTTATAAAGAACATGCTTAGGATTACTAAATTATCAAGTTGTTGAATTGATTAATAAAGAGCTTTTTCTTTAAGAGAATAATATTCTCTAATCTTTGTTTTCTGTAGATCTAGAAAGATATCAACGAGTTTAAAAAGACTTGATTTATTTGAAGATTCTGTAATTAATGAATAACCTTGGAATTATACATAGTATTCTGGATATTCTCAAAATCAACAGATTTGTAATTTATCTTTAGAAACTTTTGCTCCATCACTTGACAATCTTTGATTTCTTAATCGAATGCTTATTGGTGAGTGAGATCATCTACATTTACGACACTTGTTCTGACTGTCTTGATTATTGAGTTTGTCTTCAAAGAAAACTCTTTCCAAAATCCAAATCATGTACAAACAAGGTAAAATCAAAATGATGCAGATTTTTTTGTAGAATTAGGTTTCTGAAATCCTAACAATATTGAGTCGATGTAAAATCTATGCGGAAAATTTTTTAGATAGAATAAGTGAGAGCTTTAATATGAAAATACATAAGTTATATTCGTTTGTCATCCGTGTCTATGACAGATTGTTGTTTGTTTAGCTGCATCATGCGTCGTAATTTTTTCGATCGTTGATTAAAACATCGATTAAAAATCTGTGATTAACGACAAGCATCGACGGTAAACAAACAAATAACATATGACACAACCAGAGTCGCAATGTTGAGCGCAACCGACTGCGGCGATCAAACGAACAATACTAAAATCTAAAAGTTGTTGCGTGCAAACATCGAGCAACATACACTTCGTGCAAAATTTGTGAATATCCAAATTATATATTTGAGAAGATCTATTTGGTGAGAAGAATGATTTTAAAGATAGGTTAAATCTCTCTTGGCTGATGGACTGCATATTTAAGATTTGAAGTTGGGTATTTCTTTACCGATGAATCTCATGAAGTATAAATTTAAGATAAATATAATTTATATTTTAACTATATTTTTTATTTTAATAATAATCCTATTTAAATTGAATTATTTTAGAGGTTTTTTATAATTTTTATAATTTTATATTATTTTATAAATAGTTTTTTTAAACTTATAGTATTATTAAATTGTGGTTGATTAATAAATATTATTTGCTTTTAGGAGAAAGAATATTCTCTAATCTTTATATTTGGTATATCTAAAAATATTTCAACAAATTAAAAAAGATTTAGTTTATTTAAAACTTTCTAAACTAAAAGAATAATCTTACAATTATTCTTAATTTTCTGTATATTTTCAAAATCAGCACATATCTATTTTATTCTTACAAGCTTTAGTTACATCAACATGTCTTAATAAAGTTATTATATAAAAAGTTTCGATTAATATTACGATTAATATTGGTTTACTGTTGATGTGTATTACGATTTCAAACTTTAATAAAAAAGTTTCAAACTTTGTAATATAACAAAATAAGTTTATAAATTTTCTCAAAAGGATAAAAAATACATAACATTAAGAGATATCTCATGCTATAGTACTAGGATTGGGCGTTCGGGTACCTATTCGAGTTTGGTTTGAGTTTTTTGGGTTTTCGGGTTTTCGGGATCAGAAATGTAAAACCTATTTGGATATTTATAAATTTTGGATCAGATTTGGTTCGGATTTCCAGGTTCGGATTCGGTTCATATTTTAAATTCGAGTTTGGATTGGTTCAAATTTTGAATACGGGTTCGGATTGGTTCGGATTTTGTACTCAAAATAGACATATATATAGGTTCGGGTTAGTTCGTATTTTTTATTCAAAATAGGCATACGTTATTCCAAATAACCAAAAGAACGTGATGAATCAAAAATAACAAAAAAATATTAAATATCAAAAGTAAAAATCAAATTGTCTACCTACTAATTTTTGTCATGTATTTTATGTTCTAAACATAATATTTTTTTTCAGATTTACATAAATATATATTATTGGATAAATATAAAACTTCAATTAATAGATTTTATTTAAATTCTTAAAATTAGTAGATGAACTTAAAAAATATTTTTATTTTAAAACATTTAAAATTAATAATTTTTATGATAATAGTTAAAAGAATCAAATGAATATTTCTAATTAACAAAAAAATAATTAATTTAGATTTGCTAAATATACAAATAACAAAATTCAAGTTTACAACTAATCAATTAACTAGATGTGAAATATTCAATTTATATATATTTAAACAAAATTTGGTTCTGATTCGGATTTCGGGTATACACGAACTCGAACTCGAATCCAAATCCAAAATACTATTTTGGGTATATCCGAACTCGAATCCAAACTCAAAGTATTATGCAAACAAAATACATTCGAATCTTTTCAAATATTCATACTTGTTTGGATTCGGATATTTTCAGGTAAGATTCGGGTTCGAATTTCGGGTTTGATTAATATGTCCAACTCTATACAATAAGATAGTTTTCAGAGAAAAATAAATCGTCTTCCCAATTGAAAAAATGTTTAAATTTTGGAATGATTGAAACATTTTAGAAGAATATTATCTTTTGAAGAGAATATATTCCATTTGACAAATAAAAGATAGACATAAACTTTTGCTTTTGGACCTCTTTGGCTATGCCCTTTTACTTTTGTTGCTTTAGTAATCTTTTTCGGATATGCAATAAAGCTTATAAAATTAATTTCTTAAGACCTAATAATTATTATCATTATGTAACAACAATCGAAATAAAACAATTAATAATACTGCTCAAAAAGCAATTCAGAATATATATAAGAAAAAAAGAAATAAAGTCGACACATATTCCAAAGCGATAGAAATTTTGCTTCTGTGAGATCCACACTTTTTCGAATTAGAAACTTCAACATTTATTTACCTGGAAATTATAAATTATATACACATTAAACTTTGAATATCCTAAATTAAACTTTCATTGTTTGATTCACGAGATAACTAGATTTTGATTTACACTTTGCATGGAAAATAATATTCACATATTATAATTAATTATTTATTTTGTTAATATAAATCAACTATATATAATTTATTTCAATAATTTTTCAAAATCTTTTAATATTGATTATAAAAATAAAATAAATAATTAAATTCGATTATACAAATAGATTTAAATTGTACATATGATAAATATTTAATTAAACTAAAATTTTGTTTTATATTTTGTTTGAATAATTTTTCAAAATTTATAATATTTTGTTTTATATTATATTTTTATTTTATGATAAAATATATTTTATATCAAAATATTAGGAATTTACATATAATATACTATATAATGGTAGTTTTTATAAATATTGTAGTAAATTATATGTTATATAATATTTATTTTTAAATGTTCTAATACTATGATAAATAATCGTGACATATTTGTAAATCACACGTCAACATAAAATTACTTTATTAAATTAATTTTCAATTAATATATTAGAGATTGTATGATGGACATATAATCATATAGTACATATATAACCTTCATTATTAAAAAATTGACTACGTACTTTAATTATAAGACTTAAAATATGTAAAAGAAATCGAATAAAGTTTTTTAAAAAGTGAAAAAATATGTAAGAAAATAAATAAAATAAATTACCTCCACGACTGCAAACGCCTCTGAGGAAAAGAAGGAATATAATTAGAAGAACAATTGCAGCGAGTAATCCTATGATGATCGCAAACGTTCTTTCCCCTCCGTAATTTGTTTTATCTTTTATTCAACAACAAACACACAAACTTATAATTAGTTTTCAATTTTATAATTTAAACAAAACTCTTATGCACATATATATATTGGTTTTAGCCGATGAAATTTTTAATATGGGTTGTTCTTAATATTATTTTCTTATAAAGATGAATATTTTAAAAATTATAAAGATGATAATAATATGGATTTACTTAGGTGTACTATACGAATTAATGCGAATAAATCTATTTCTACATATATTTTTAGATCTTTTTTTAGCTACATAAACTATATTTTTCTTTCGTAAACTAAATAAACTTCATAAATTATTGATATTACACAAATTTTGATGACGTTTACACGTTAAATCGCTATTAAACTTTTTTTTAATTTGAAAACTTCGAAATAATACAAGTTAAAACCAGATTTTTGAATTAAAATCAAGTTTAATAACGATTTAACATGTAAATATATTAATGGAATTTGTGTAAATACAATAATTTATGAAGTTTGTGTAGATTACGAAAAAAATACAGTTTGTATAGCTAAAAAAAGACCCAAAAAATATAGGTAAAAATATATTTATTCGCATAAGTTAGTGTAGTAGACGGAAATAAACCCTAATAATATAGCATAAATATAAGTTTTTAAAATACAGAATATGGGATAATAAAATTAACAACAAATAATTAGGTTACCTCCTCCCTAAACTTTTGAAAAAGGTTAGTTTATGCTATAAATAGTTTTTAGAACAATACTCTAAAATAGCATATTTTTAAGTTTTTGTGCCAAAATATCATCATTAGTTTAAATTTCCAATATAGCAAAAATATAAGATTAAAAATACATAAAAATTTTATTTTAATAGAAAAATTAAACCTTAAATTAGAAAAAAAAATCCAAATATAATGTTTTAACTTTATATATAATTTATTTAGAGTAAATAAATATTTTTATATAATTATTTGTATTATTTTTGAAATTTTAATTTTATATTGCTAGATTTAAATTTTTTTTTTTTTTTAAATGTTACTTTAGGATATTATTCTAAAAATAACAACAGAAAATTAGGTTTTAGCTTAGTAGTTTTTGAATCATTTTTGGAAAAGGTTAGTTTTTTAAAAAACTTGTGGATTTTGATGGTAAAATGAATACAAAACATAGATTATATATATATATATATATACTTTTACTAGTGATAATAATAAGTAAAGAAAAGTTACATTTATGAGCCTTGGCATAGTTTTGTCCACCATCAGTTGAATATCTTGCGTAACACTTAGCCAAGAACATGTCTCCGAAAACGGCCGTGCCACAGTCGTTTTTAAGCCGTCCGATTGCTGTTCCTAAACAGTCTTGGCATTCCGAAACCGTCAGATCTCCTACACACTGTCCCATACCCTGAACATCACCGGACCCTCCAGCTCGGAAATATCCTCCACCGTTGAGTAATCCCGTGAGTACGGCGTCTCTCCGACCAATCCCGTCGGTGTTGTAACCCTCAGATGGCCCACATTTCTTTAGGACAACGGTCTTGTCTTCTTGGCCGAGGAAGCTGATATTGTCGTATTTGATATAGCAACCGGCAAGCTGGAGCGCCCCACCGCAAGTGGAAGGGCAAAGGGGACCCACTTGAGAGACGGCACGTGCCACACACATGGCACAGTCGGGCATCGAGAGGTCGCCGCGGCATTGGAAGAGGCCACGGGCTGTGTCGGAGGAGGAAGAGCCCATGACGGTGAAGTTGTTGTAGGAAGAGTATGTGGCGGAGTTGACTAGAGAAGTAAGAAGAGCGTTGAGGTTTGACCCATAAGGAGAGCCAACAGAGAATTTTTGCTGGGAGCATCCGCCGTAGACGAAAGTGTCTGTGGCGGAGGTGGCCGAGGAAAGTGAAGGAGTTGTTGCGGCGAGGAGCGAGAAGAAGAAGTAGAAGAGAGTTTTTGTGAGGGTATTTGAAGAGAGAGTATTCCTTAGTTTTGCCATTGACGTTGATGAAAAGAGGAGAGAAAGACATTAGCAATGAAAATGAATACATATTTATATATATGTTAAGCTATTAATTAAGGCTTAGTTAATACCAAAGGAGATAACTACAGCGTGATTAATATCAAAATAAGTTTTAATATAATTAGGTTATTTCAAAATGGGCAATTAACTAAAATAGCAACATTTCAAGTTTTTGTTTCAAATATAGTACTAGTGATTTAAATTTCCAAAAATAGCACAAATTTAATATTAAAATAATTGAAAATTTATTCTTAATGAAAAAAATTTAAACCCTAAATTGGAAAAAGTGATCTCAAACATTATGTTTTAATTTTATATATATTTTATTTAAGATAAATAATTATTTTTACATAATAATTTATGCTATTTTTGGGAATTTTAGTTTTAATGTGCTAAATTTGGAAGATAAACTTAAAATGGTGTTATTTTAGGGTATTACTCTTTCAAAATTTGTGATTTATATAATTTAATTGTATAAGGTTTAGTTATATTTTCAGCAACATGTGAATGGCTAAGTTTTCTTTCGTTGTGGCTTGACTAAAGAAACTATAAGTTTCCATAAACTAGGCAGCCATGCAACACAATTATCTATTTCTTAAAATGATATTAGGGAGGAAAATACAAAAGAAATACTCCAAAATATCATAAAAAAAAATTAAGGACAATTGTCTACATTCTTTTAAATTTTTATTTCAAATATATCATTAGTCATTTAAATTTTCAAAATAACACAAATTTAATATTAAAATAATTAAAAATCTCTTTCTAATAAGAAAAATTTAAGAGTAATACCCTAAAATAGCATCTTTTAAAGTTTTTCTTCTAAATCTAGTATCATAACATTAAATTTCCAAAAATAGCACAAATACTTATTTGAAAATAATTATTTATTCTAAATAAATTATACATAAACTTAGAGTATTGTATTTGGGTTCATTATTTCCAGTTTAGGATTTAATTTTTTGCTATTAAAATATAGTTTTAATGCATTTTAATCTTAAATTGTGCTATTATTGGAAATTTCAACTAATGATGGTATTTTTGGAACAAAAATTTAGAAATGTGCTATTTTAGACATTTGCCCAAAATTTAAACCTAATTTGTAAAAAATAAACTCAATCATTATATTTTAATTTTATATATAGTTTATTTGAGATAAATAATTTTTTTTACATAATAATTTGTGTTATTTTAGAAATTTTATTTTTAATGTGATAGATAAGGAATATAAAGTTAAAAAGAAACTATTTTATAGTATTACTCAAAATTTAATTCCAAAATATCAGCATTAGTTTTTATTTTTGAGTAATACAATAAAATACCATCTTTTAGGAATCAATAGTTGCGGCTACGGCAGATTGTTGTTTGTTTAGGTGCCGTAGCTATCTGCAATACACGCATCGGTCAGACGCTGCGTTATGTGTCACAATTTTTTCGAACGCTGACTAAAATAATGGTACGATTAAAAGTTTGTGATAACTGGAACTGCCAATGACACATAAACGAATAAAATATGTTGCAGTCGTAATTGTAATGTTAACCGCAGCCGTCTGCAGTGATGAAACAAACAAAAATATTATAGCTGCAGTATTAATCATAATCAGAAACGATGAAAAAACTATTCTTTTGCTTTCGTTATCAAATGAGCTAAGAAAAGAAACATTATATTACTAATGTCGTTATTTCATAGAATACAAAAGAATGTCAAATTTGAAAGCTGAATATTCGTTCTTCTTCTTTTTTTTTGGCTAATAATTCTCAAAGGTGGGTGAACCTTGAGAGCTTTTATTGTTCATATTTTATTCAATTTTATTTTGTTAATTATAATTGTAAAGAAAGAAGAAACCTTTTTCGAACGAAGACACAGCTTTCAATCGCACTCATCGAGTTTTCCATTTCTTCTTTTTAGGATATTCATTGCTTGCTCTTGAAGGAACCGTCCTTCCAAATATAAATTTTTATTTTCAAATTATCATTAGTAGCTTTTCCCCAAATATGATTCAAAATTTTCTTTCTTTAAAATAATACAAATATTAGAAAATAATTTTTATTTAACTTAGGAAATGAAATAAGCTAAAACGCAATTCTCTAAAATAACACATTTTTAAGTTTTTGTTCCAAAAATAATATTATTAGTTTAAAATTCTAATAATAGCATAAATTTAATGACAAATGACTAAAATAGCACTTTTATGTTTTTATTCCAAATGTAGCACTAATCATTTAAATTTACAACAATAACAAAATTTTAATACTAAAATAATTATAAATCTATTCTTAATAAAAATTTTAAATTAGAAAAAATGAATCCAAAGAATATATTTTTATGGAATTAAACTCAGATTCTTAAGAGCTTTTTTGGATAGACTCAGTCCCTTACTCGCTGGGCACTCACCGGTAAGAAGAGGGATCCCTAGTACAGGCCCATGCAATCACCTAGTCTATTTTAGTTTTGTATATAGTTTATTTGAGATAAATAATTATTTTTAAATAATAATTTATGCTATTTTAATAATTTTATTTTTAATATGATAAATTTGAAAGATAAATTTAAAAAGATATTATTTTATGGTATTACTCTAAATTTAAGATTAAAATATATTAAAACTTTCTTAATTGAAAAAAAATCTAAATATAATGTTTTAAGTTTATGAATAATTTATTTAGAATACATAATTATTTTTACATAATTATTTGTGTTATTTTGAAATTTTAGTTTTAAAATGCTAGATATAATTTTAAAATATTATATTTGGAACAAAATTTTTTAAAAATATTATTTTACGGAATTATTCTAAGGTAAACATCATAAAAAATTAAAGTAAAAAATATGGAAGCATTTAAAAAGAAAATTTAAAACTACAGATAAATATTTAAAACCTAAGAGCTTCCATTTGAAGATGTCATTTCTAACACAAGTTTTTTCAATTTTATGATCTTCATAATATAGTCCACATTAATTATACATAAAAGGTTACCCTCTAAGGCGTTTTTAACAATGTTAGAATCTAAGGCCCTTTTAACATTTAAAACGGCATCAAAATCTTCCCATCTGCATTTAACATAAATAGAGTTGCCCATTTGTATTTACACAACCATTTGTTTCTTTCTTTTTTGTCCTTTTTATGTATATATAAGTCACAAGACTACAAAAAAACTGTTTCTAAAATTATCGAAAATCTATCGAAAACAATGGTTTTTGATAAATTTCGAAACAAAAATTTCATATGTATTTTCAACGAATATTAATTTCGACAGATTTTTGGCAGAAACGTTTTGAGAAGTTTTAAATAAGTTAAAAACTAATATTAAAATTGAAATTTGATATACAAAACAAAAATCTCAATTATTAAACATAAAATAATAAAATATGTTTAAAATAAAGACAAATATAAATTAAAAATGTAGTTTTCTAAAATAATATTTTCATTCCATTGAAAAAAACCAAACATGGAATTGAATCTAACAACGATCTTATGCTCATAAGTAGTTTTAAGTTTTTGTTTCAAATATATCACTATTACTTTAAAGTTTCAATAATATCATAAATTTAATAGTAAAAACTTTCAAATATTTTTTAATAGAAAACATTTAAACCATAAACTAATAATATGAATCAAAACATAAGTTTTAAATTTATTTATAATTTATTTAGAGTAAATAAGTATTTTTACATAATATTTTTGTTATTTTTAAAATTTTAATTTGCTATGCTAAATTTATAAAAAAAATTAATATTTTAAAATATTACTTTATTATTAAAAATAATCCGGCATGTAAATTCTAAAAATGAGAACTAATTTTATATTTGATGGAAATCGATTTCTAATTTATAAAAATGAAACGATTTTTCCTCAGTCAAAAATAACTTTAGGGTCGATCCTGAATTTAACAAGGTCGTAAATAAAAAAGAAAAAAAAGTCATTTTACATTATTTTATCATAATACTTTTAAAATAAAAATTGATTATTTTACAAAAATATGAAAAACCATAAACACGGATTTGTTCCGCCAAACATGATTAACACATAGTTCGCTTATCGAGAGTTTGTTGTAATGATTAAAGTGTATTACTTATATAAAAATATGTCTTAATGAAAGTAATAATGGTAATACTAAGGTTAAGCACGACTTGATACAATAAGATACATAATTACCATATTATTAACATAATTCAAAGATAACAATCATCTGTGCCACGTTAAGATTATATTTATAGACATTCCTGTTGTACTGTTATTTGAATTTTTTTTTGTTTGCACGTCGTCGATTAGCTAACTGATTAATCATTTGTTTTCAAAATTAACTATAACAAATACTTTCGTTATTATAAGAAAGGAAAAATACTAATTACTAATTAAAATATAAGTTAATATGGTTGGAATTCCAAAATGTATGAGATTGGATTTACGAAAATGAAAATTATTGAAAGTTAATAGGTAGAGTTTATTCAGTGTAGTTCAATGTGTTAATCAGAAATTGCATATCATGAACGGTTAAAAGATCAAATGAAAACTTACTATTATTATTTTTTTTATAGCGAACATCAATTTACTAAAATATTACAAATCTAAAATATTATTTAGAGTTAATTAGTTAAATGAAAAAAAAGGTAAGAGTATAATTAAGAAAATGACTATAATTTTGATATAATGCATGATTTATTCTTTATGTTGGTATGAATTTTTATGATTATACTATTAGATTTATACCCATATCATGAATGGAAAAAATATTCGTAAAGTATATAATATTTTTTATTAGTAAATATAAATTAAATATTTATATAATTTAAATTTTATTTAAAATTATTTTAAATATTAATTTGGTATATGTAAATAAAAAATATAATAATTTTTTACGAATTTAATAGTATTTTTAATTAGTTTAATCAAATATATTGATTTTCTAACCAAATTAATAACAATAACATATATTATAATCATTCTAACGAGTTTAGCCCATTTATATATTTATTTGAAATTCACAATGATAATGACGCGTCATCATGATATTTATGTTAATAGCACGTTAGAATAACATTATTTTCAAAAATATTTTTCAAATAATATATTAGTGATTTAATTGACAACAACAAAATTTTGAATTTTCTTTTATTTTCATAAAAATATAGTTAAATTAAAATAACACTTTATATAGATTTATACATATTTATATATATGAAGAAAATATTAAATATTTATATATATGACTATATATAGAAATATGATGTTATGCGTTCTTGTTTAACATATAACGATTTTCTTATATTTCTAAATCTTTTGTTTACTAGGTTGACTAAATTATTTAATATTAAAATTTTGATTAATGTATCTATGTGCAGAAAAATAATATTTTTGGTTTTGTTATTTTATATTTATTATTAATATATTCAACACGTAAAACAAAAATATAACTAATGATTCAAGTTGCAATGTAAAAGTTATGTTTTCTCAAGTTGAAAAAACATATAAAAAGTAAATAAAGAGAAACGAAGGGTATATTTATATTTTATAATTAAAGTTTGAAGAGTATAAATTTTCTATTTATTTTTTTGTTAATTATACTTATATTCTTTGTGATGCAGACAAATTTCTGTATTATGGACAGCCAAACACAAAGTTCAGTGTTTAATAATATTGAATATATAAGGAAAGAAAACTTTTTGAAAAATATATTTTATACATCAGATCATCTTTCTGTAATTCGTAATATAATAAAAAAACAATATGTTGTTTGTTATTTTGTAGAATTCCTAATTGATATTTTAAAAACAATTTAAAACATAGATTATTAAGTAAACATCATGTTTCTCTCAATAATTTCATTCTATTCTCACCAGTAAATTTTACCTCACTTAAAGAAATCATGCACTTTTCTTATTTTTGTTCTGTGTCAAAATAGAATTGTTGGTTATGGTATATGTGTTACTATGAATTTGAAGGTATTAACTATGTTTGTTTGTTTAACTTTCTTCATTGCGACTATCGTACATTATTGTTCGTTTATTTGTTGCACTTTCATGTGAACAGACGTACTGATTACACGATTCATTATGCGTCATAATATTTTTATTGTTAATATTTTGATTGCGGTATATTTATGATTTTCTATTTATGTCATGTTTGTTTGTCAGCCGTAATTTTATGCGGCTGCGATTGCGACATATTGTTTTTTGTTTAGACGCTATAACTACCTACGACAGATGCAACCGTCAAATGCTTCGTGCTGCGTCATAATTTTTTCGACCGCTGATTAAAGCATCGATACGACTAAAAATCTACGATCAACCGTAACCATAACCGTCAACGGTAGACAAACGAACAACATATGTTGCAATCGCAATTACAATGTTAACAGCAACCGCAACCATATACAGTGACGAAACAGACAAAACTTTAATCTTTACTATGATTTTCGAAGAAATAGAATAATGATTAAGAAAATATTTAGTTCCACTGAGTTTGACATCGTTAATTTGGGTTCAGCTGATTTCAAAGTCGAAAATGCGAGAAGAAATGGTTCCATTGCAATGTAATGTGCTTGAGCGATATGTTTTTTTTTAACGAAATATTATAAAAAAGTGTTGTAGGTAGGTTTTGCACCCTTAACATCGAATTCGGTTTACGAAAAAGTCATCCTAATAACTAGGACATGTAACTCTATTGGTACGGGCGATCTTCCGCTACTTTGAAAAAATTAAAAAAAAATTTCAAAAACTTATGATCTCGTCGAAAATCGAAAATAACGTTGAGTATCTCGAACCAGAATTGATGAGCATTAATGTGATATTAAAGACAAAGATATTAAAGATTTAGCCAAAAAAATATATATAAACAAGGATTGTTACTGGAAGGAGCAAGTGGTCTAGTGGTTGTACCATCTCTACGTCCATCCCAGAGGTGTGGAGTTTGATTCCACCTCCCCTCGTAGGAGGGTGCTAAATCTTCGTATGAAAATATTGGGCTATTGGGTCGACCTGTTGTGATTCAGTGACAAAAAAAAACAAGAATTGTTACCTGTTGGCCGTATGAAAAATTTTTTTTAAAAAAATTATTTAATAACTAGTTGTATCAATACTCACCCAACTATATGTTCTAATTGTCATTATGTTCATTAAACCTAACTTGGAATAACTAAAATTCTGATAGAAAAATCTAGATTCAAAAAGATTTCATTGCAATGTGATAGTGGATATGTTTTTGTTAACAAAATTTGAATCACAAAATAAAAAAACTTTATTGTATGTTGCAGTTGTTTATAAGCTTCGGCTTCTATTTTTTGTAGAGAGTTAGATAAAATTGAAAACTATAAATATGTAATAACTACTTATAACTTTTGCTTAATATATAATTAATTAATTGTGTCATATAGTAAACTATTATTTAGATTTGATATATGTGTACGTGTACATATTTTTGTGTATATAAATATAACAATACATGATATATATAGTTAATTATATAAATATATAGATAATTATATATACTTAAAACTATTTCCGTGTATATTTTAGAAATGTGTAGTTTGACTCTATTTTTATAAAGTTGTATACATAATTAGATGTATATATTTTCAATTATAAATCCCACTTACCTTTTATGTTAATTACAAAAAATAAGTATATATCTAAATAGTTGTCAACACATAATAATTATATTCAAAATTATATAATTATATATTCAAAACTAGATTACAAAAATACGTCTACATCATTTGATATATATAAATTGAGATATATGTTAAAATAGAATAATATCTTAAAATAACACTTTTTAAAAATTTATCTTCCAAATCTATCACACTAAAAATAAAATTTCTAAAATAACACAAATTATTATTTAAAAATAATTATTTATTTCAAATAAACTATACATAAATTAAAATATTATGTTTGGGTTCCTTTTTTTTCATTTAGAGTTTATTTTTTTAGAATAATACTCTAAAATAACATCTTTTGCTAAACTATTATGTGAAAATAATTATTTACCTTAAATAAACTATATATAAAATTAAAAATATAATATTTGAATTCATTTTTTCCAATTTAAGGTTTAATTTTTTTTAATTTGGAAAATATTTTTAAATTATTTTAGCATCAAATTTGTTGCTATTGTGGAAATTTAAATGATTAGTGATACATTTAAAATAAAATATGTAAGAGTGTTGTTTTAGACAGTTGTCCATTTTTTATTAGAAAGAGATTTAATTATTTTAATATTAAATTTAT